>JASCZW010005866.1:0-129868 GCA_034211315.2 Aedes japonicus
ACAAGATTGGGTAGCAGCAGGGTTCGTTTTGGTAAACGATAAACTAAATTCTACGGCAATTTAATGACAATGCAGACTGAGACGTTTACTCAGACATCCTTGCATTAAATTTCATCACTATCACCTTTTCTGAAGGCCAAGAATGACGTAGACGGTATCATATGTTGCGGAAATTACGTCTTTCATTATGGGCCTATGTGAAAGGCGGTATTATTACGAACAATAAAATCAACTGAAATTTACCCTGTGGTGGAACAACGAAACTCACCAAAGTTACGTAAAATGTGTAGAAGGACTTGGAATAGACGTGGTAATGCGAAGGAGACGGCACTTTTTAAAAACAACTGAAAAGGCTTATAAAAAGCTGAAAGAATTCGAATGATAGAACTTTTCGTCTTTAAAGTAAATGAAACTGTGAATTTAAAAAAGTTCTTGCGAAATCGCGGATTTTCAAATGGCAATGTCAGATGAAGCTGGTAACTGTACTAATGATGATTAATAAAGCTGACCTTTTCCGGGTTGCTTAGAACTGGCACCATCAATGATCCAGAACGCACTGCCATTTCGAATCTGAAGTGATACCTCGCAGGCTAAAGCTTGCTCAGATAAGTGGAACAAAAACAACTGCCTGTATTTCAGTTGACAATGCCCAAATTCAAGATCTTTTTATTCAAATGTGGCATTTTCTTCATACTGAAAAAATACGGATGAAATTATTCGTCACCGGTTTTGAAGGAAATTCACCAATTTTCCTGTAACGCTCATTGGTGGCACCCACATATTATCCATCGTTTGACTATCTATAACCACAGGTCTTCTAATATGATTGATGCCTCTTTGATGACAGCCGTTCCTTTACCTTGGTCTCTTCACCAGTTGCCCAATGTTATTTCTATTGGGCAGAAACTGGGGGCAGTTGGGTGGATGATTTTTCGGAACAATCTGGACCCTTTCTCTGCATACACATTCTGCTCCAGCGACTTTTTCATAATGACGAGCTTGCCGTCTGGCAAAACATTTGCGGGATGGTCGTGGGATCGAATGAACGGCGAAAATTCGTTTTAGAGACACTCTTTTTGATACTCGTTCCGACATGGTGTCTTATTTTAGCAACAGCTTTTTCGTTTTTTTGCCACAGCTGCAAATGCCTACCGTCGCGAATTTTCGTGCAGTTATCGCTTAAAAAACAAATTTAAATTTGGCTGGAACATCCACAGTGGTGTAGTACCAGTACCGGCCGCAAGGATTTAGCGAAAGTCGCGTATGACACAGTTTTCATCGTCCATCGAAGACACCCGTCAGAACTTGGTGGCACTGGTCATGCGCTCCGAGCGGATTTTGGCCCACCTTCTTCTGTTTATAATTCGTTGAGGAGGGCTGTTGCCGCTCGGTATTGATTCCTTCGGTCTGGTTCTCTCCACGTGCTATGGGCAGCACCGAGATTTACGTAATCAATTAAACAGATTGGTTACTCTGCGTCATCTTCGTCTCCCACCGCACCAATTTCCAGTTAAACCAGTTTCCACTCCGGCAATTTAAAGCGAAGCACTGAATCAATCGTCAGTAACATATACGGGTACGATAACGCACCGCTGGTATTTCTGAACATTCGCTGTTTAGCTAACCTAGATACGCAGAATAATGGATTGCACCAATAACTGCTGCGCAATTTTTCCCTTCTTTCGCTTTATGCGTTGTTACAGTAGTCAGTTAAAACATGACGTATTGACAAAACTTCAAATCATCTGAAGACACAATGCCGAACGTTTGTTCCAATTCTAAATAAACAAGCCTTAGTAACACAATTCTATCAATGGTTTAAAGCCTTTGTAGATATAAGACAGATGAAACTGTATATCCATGTTGCTTCAGCAGGTTGATGCCAAAAAAAGTTAAAGTAAGTTTTGTTTACAATCTGCTTCTTGATCTTTTTTTATATTTAAAATCAGAGATATGAATGGTAAATTTAACAAAAGGCGGGTAACGCAGTGAGCAAATGATTTTGAGTAATCGTTTGAACTCTGCTGGCCTTGCCAATGTTGGGCTTTATTGATCAAAACATACGCAATGCAAACTCTTCGAACCAGCTCTTATTCAAATGAAACATTATGGTGGCAGAAGTCTGCAATACCTTATGCCGCACCACATTGTCTCCATAATGTAGAAGGCTGTTTCTTGAAGCAATCTCTGTCTCGTAAAGTCTTCTCAGATGCCAGAAGGTGCCTCCTGTTATTTCTCATGGGTCACCCAGTGCTTAAAGTAATGCTACAAACAATACTAGGTCATGACTATATAAGGAGACAATCTGTTCACAGGATTGTCCCACAGGAGGCGTTCTATCTTCTTGCAAGGAATCTCGTAGCGAAAGTCTTAAAGTTGTACTGGCAAAGTTTCATTATATAGTTTCTTGACTATACCTTATAGTAAATTTAATGGGTGTGTATTAGTATCTTTTTGACTGGTGACATGAGGCACCGAAAGACAAGTGATGTAGTGATGTTGGGTATATCCCAACAGCTCTTTAGTTCTGGTTGATATATCTCAACAGATCAAGTTTAAATGTCTTGGGAGTTATGTCTTCTGCTGGAAGCTCTGGCTAAAGTGGTCTGCTCATGTAAACAAAGTTAAAAAAGCGTATGTAAACTTTTGAAAAAATGATCAAATATATTCTCAGTTCTATCTTAAGTTGAATAATATATTAGCTTGCTAATTTGCCTCATATGGTAGCGAAAGGCAGGTTGAAACTATCAAACAAAGGCTGGAATCGTCTTCAACTGCCTGTGTCTAATAGTATTATCTGATTATTTTTGCCTTCAATAATTAATTCCCGTATTCCAGATCAAACTGTGATCCATAGTATTGCCGGACTCAGTTCAGAAAACTCAGCTCACTAAATGCTGTCATCTCTTTATGGTCCTGGGCATTCGTGTTGCAGAGTAACGAATGGACAGATGAACTCTGCGAAACTGGTGCCTCAAATTACCCAAAAGTGCCAGACACTGCTGCCTGTTGAAACAAATTCGCATCTCGGCGGCAATTGTTTCTTGTTGCTTTCAGCGCCAGCAGGCTCTGGGCAGATCACAATGCCGCTGTCAAATTGAAATTATAAACATCGTGCTTCATCACCCAGTCAGCAATATCGTCGATATAAAAACAACTGCATTGTCAAGGCACGGTCATAGCAACCTGAACGCTATCTGGTGTGAGGAATTCAATAAATCGTTTTATAAACCAGTCGCTGGTATTGCTTCATTAAAAGGTGATTTATTATTACGGTCTTGTAATAACTGCAGAACCTGCATATTTGGTGGACCTCTGGAAGAGATCGCCTGTCTCCAACCAGGTAATCTATCGCGCTGCCGTACCAACGTTATGGTATGCAAATTTGCGGTTTGAGATGCCATTAACCATTATAGCACCTGTTCAGTTTCCGCCGCGTATCTGAACAAGTGTTTTATTATCATGTCGATCTGAAGTCTATAAATCTGGTTAAGAAATTTAGTTATTAATTGTTGAGAAAATTCATCATGTCATTTCATACTATCATATGAATTTCTAAGTCCGCCTAATTTCATTGATAATGATGATTATTGCTTCCAGAAGCACTGGTCATGTGTAGTTTTCCTTTCAAGTAATTTGACCTAATATAGTAGGAATTTGAAATTAATAGATAATAACTACTTAGGATGAAATGCCATTTTCTGGCTATCATCAACATCTTCATTCTGGGTTTGTTGAATGGTCATATTGTACTTTCATCACTTCAGTATTTTCTGCTGACCGCGGTTCGTTGATTATTGTGTTAGTTACAATAGATTGACACTAAGCAAAGGCCTGGTATGCCCTGACCTGATGCAGTTGTAGCAGAGGTGACGTAGCCACATGTTTTCTTTAAACGCTGCAGCGTGCTGCGTCAGGTGCAGCCAGCGACTTTCATAAACTGATTGAACTTCCTTCCCTATGTGATTCTTTCTTCCGTTATAGTAATTTTCAAATTGATAATCTGTTCGATGAAATTGAAATTATAAAATCTTAGCAAAAACGTTCTTCTTTGTTCATTTCAGACATGGAAGAACTCTATATACTATTAACCTAATAATGTAATATATCTTTTTAACCACTGTATATAGATCATTTTCTGCAAAACTATGGCGACTCAAAAATCACGTTCTCAAGGATGATAATATGCTGGTGTTAATACCTGCCTTCTGTCATTCTTTTCTATTATATCATATTTTCCTTCTTCTCTGCACTGTTATGTGTCAGGTAATGAAGTGAAGGATGTAATCGACACAGCAATGAGGAATTCAATGGACAAATTGAGACTATTTTAATCACGTCATGATTTTGGAAGACTGGCCCATCAAAGTTAAACCAACTCTCGCGTAACATTGCCCTTATTACCCGATATTGGTAACATAAAATAATATTACAAAAAACTGCCAGAGCGTTGTCATCTATACAGGTTGGGCAAATTAATAAAGATACGTTGCTTCTCAACGCTAATTTTACCATTAGCCATGCCAGTCATATCAGGTGAAAAAGAAATATAATGTTGGGCATCAATTTGGCGCCAGCTATGATCAATAATTAATAAAACAAGACAATTCTCTGATATCATATGTCTTACAAACCATCTAAGCAATACAATATGTTACCTCAATTGATACTTGAAAATGGATTTTAAATTGGTAGCTGAACAAATATGACTTTTTCACATATATGTGTCAGCAATTCTCAACTATCAACATGGAAATTTTGGTCTTGTGACAGTTTTGGTTTCAATAAATATATTAAATCATTAATAAAATTGAAAGGATTCATTTAGCACGTTTTAGAAATAAAAATTTATCGACTTTTTGCTTCTGAGTGTATGCTGCAAAGTACGCATATATTACCTTGCCTTCTCTAAGGTATTCCATTTTCAGTTTTAGCCATGGCATATGTCGAAAATATTATTAATATGAGACATCTTCAACTCGGTTGATTGAATGGTAAGTTCATCTTCTTGATCCATCCTGTGCAACTGACCAAGGATTATCAATCACACCAGATTTGCACAACATAGCTCTTTATTATTTCCAAATTATCTTGAAAGCTACTTGTCAGATGCGTCAGGTGCCATATGATATTTTAATTTATTATGTAAATTTTTGCCGATAAAAGTTACACAGTAAAGTTTCGCATTTTTCCGAGTCCAATCTTTAAAAGAACGCCTCTGAAATTACTTCATTTCTTCAGACCAGAATTCGGAGTTCGTATGATGAACAAGGCTGTACATCTGTATACGAATCATTGTAATGGATCAGAATCATGAAACAGATAAATTGGAAGACAAAAGGCCATTTGGAGAAGTCATCAAGCGCACCTGACCTCTTAATGAAGTAACTGAGATTTGAGCGGTGAAAATTATACAGTAAAGTCGGTCATTGCCTATAATAATCTGTCTCAACAAGTGCATCACTGCTATTAGACCACTATCAATACTTGGACAGACACTCAAAGCATCGCGTAAAAATCAATCCCGTTTTGAGCTACTGTTATGGATGCAAGTATGTTTCTTATTCAGGTTTAAAGATGTTCCATTTCAAACATAATTATAGAACTAACGTTGCCTTGGAATTAATTATCAACATGGTGCTTCTCCGGATTGAAGGATCAGCGAAGGAAGATTTTGTTGGTGAGGGCGATCAAAGAAGGATTCCCTACCATTACGGGTAATGAGTTACACGAAAACGCTGATTCAGCACAACAACAATCAATTAACAATGCAGACACCAACTCCAGATTGAGAGAAATTAAACATGTTTATGAGAAACTGGGGAATCGAGCCAATGATTTTGATATTTTTTCAGCCTGGGGCCGCAAAGTACATTTCCATGTTCCTTCCAAGCGGCTGAAAAAACTTCTACCAAGAAACATTTGCAACCTCTGGTGCCGTCAGAGCGTTTATTTTCGAAAACAGGGCAATTTCAGCGTTATCGGAAATGATCCGTTCTGAAGAGTCAACCGGATCGTTTCCTCCATAATGCTAAATCTTCTTTAGAAGGAAGAGAAAAAAGAAGAAAAGAAGAAAAAAATATATCGCCAAATCTCAATACCTTTCTTCATCTCACCAATTTCATTTTATGGATCATGGATCAGTATCGACAATCCGAATCATCATCGACCCGATATCAATCATGCAAAGCGGTATCGATAATATATTAATGACTTCGTCTGGCACTAACATATGCATCATTTGCCTTCCGGGCATTCTAGCACACGACCGAGTGCGAATCTCAAACCCATGAATCAATAATTCCATCAACTGGCAAAAGCTGGACGGTATCGGTGCTCAAAACAGCAAACTGGCATCAAGCTCGCTAATGGAACTAATGTTCTGCCAAAATCTGGTCCATCTGACGGACTAATTGTGGTGCAGAAAGATGCTGAGGCTGTTGTTGCCATTTCGGAATCACCAGACGCCCTCAGTTCCTACCATAAGAGGCTCTGTGGCCTGTACACCATGCATTGCCAGTACGCGTGTCGAATTGAACTAACGAACAAACCGTGGTGTCTGCTACTTACCATCGGTTTGATCCGGGCCTTGAAAGATCCAACTCTATATTAAAGAAATATATGAAGAACTACACCAACCGACAGGCTGAGCCAATACGCTAATGTATGTTTTTCGGCAAATGATAAATATTACCGCTAGTCTGGCTTCAAAAATATGTATATCAACTCAACGGTTCTCAGCAAGCGTATGCACGAAACCATTAAAGTATCACTTGAAGAAGCGATGGGATAAGAAAGATAAGCCTGTTGGATGTATACGGTGAGAACCTGAAGACTGTTGTGCATTTAGATAAACAAAAATCGCGCGTCAACTGATTGAGCATGTGTGAGTCATGATTGATTTTAGAACTCAAGCTAAGTGGCACTGTACGAAATCACTTCCAGCATGTTTAAGGATGTTCTACTGTTGCTCTTTATCATCCAGGATTTTTATTTTGGATAAGCCCTTGCCACGCTGGTTTGGAGCTGACACGGAAATTTGATTTTAAAGCCACTTTATTTGTACTGCTCACTGCGAGCACTCGTCTTTTTCACTGCAGGCTGAAGCCGTTCATCCCACCTCATTAAGATTTGGCCTTCAGCAATGCAGTTTGCCAAAAATCAGCTCTTAGCAATCTACCTTGTCTTGGAAACGCTGGTAGAACATCGTGATGGTTCAATTCAAAGGTTGGGATCCCACCACCGTGCTGATAATAACGATGATTCTATTACCTTTCCTCGGTGCTCCGTTCCGGGTTGATGCCGCCATACCACCACTTCTGCCGCTTCTGCTGCCACGCTGCTGCTGCTGTCACTGCTGCTGCCTGCTACTGCTACTCTCACACCTACTGCTGTGGAACTGATGGTGCTGGTGCTGTTGCTGGCGTCAACTGAAATTGGAACAGAAGGAGGACAACAGTATTGAATCAATTGATGATGAAGACCAGTCAGTTAGCGCCAAAGCAACCTGGCTCTTTTTAAAAACAGGAAAAGAGTGGAGTGCCGAAGTTTATATTAATTACCTGCAAAGGCCATTAAAACCATATGGCTCAAAGCTGTGTTCTTTGTGTGCTACCAGACATGAGTCGAAACCTCAATTCGTACACAATCGGCCGGAACGATATAGAATGGAGCGGAACAGACGTTTAAAGTGGTTGACTTTAGGCTGTAATTTTGTTCTCGTTTTCAGGCTGGTCATGGAAGGTGAGTCACGTGAGAAAGGCGGAAGCTGAATAGAACTCGTGCGATGGACCCCAATTAAAATGATTTATTTCTTTTATTGCAATATCCCCTGTTTGCGTGTTAGCTGATCCGATTTCACTAATTAAACTAATAATGTCAAAATGGTGCAACAAATCGTCTGATAATTTAAAATCGTGCAGAGGTTTTTAATTATTTCCTCGACAATGCACTCAATATAATTTATATGGAAAAATAATAAACACTCGACACTACAAAAAATGCTTTCAGTTATTATTTTGCTATTATCCACAAAAAGTGAATAAGTGTAGTGTTGCTTTTTATTATTCGTAGATTCTGATGCAATTATTATTATAAAATTGTGCATTTTGTGGTAAATGGTACACCCTCTGTCATTTTTTGATTTCTCTTACTTATTTGGATTCAAATTGATATACACTATAGTCTTTTTGAATCTTATTTTTTCATATTCCTTTTCAGTTTTACTTGAATTCATTAATAAAAAGGTTCAACGAAGAAAAAATCGTCAATGTTGAAAAAATGTCCACTTCGTTTTGGCTCCGGGAAAAAAATTTATGTAAGAGAAAAGCAATTTTAATAGTGCATATTATGGCACAATAATCAGGATGTTAAACTGCAGGGGTTCGGCATGCTCTCCATCAGGTTCGCTAGTGCTGTGGATCAAGACTCTTCCGGAGGCTCGCTTCAAGGGATTCAAAATGCAGGAAATGTCAGGCTTGAGTATTGGGTTAGTTCGTGTAGCTTCAGTGAGCTAATTTCTGTCGGAAGTGTATTCGTTTGTATGTTTACTTTCAAGTGCTGCATCTCGCACACTGTTTGTTTTATTGCAAATTCGTCAAAATGTTCGCGAAAGAAGCGGATAACCAGTTTGTTGCTCGCCTGGCGTGACACTGACGAATTGCCAAGGTGGTAGGGTGCTATTTTGGCAGCAGTTTGCCGCGTAAAAAGTTCCTGCAGGATGGCCCTAAGCAGCGGGAAGCCGGGAAGCGGACGTCCGCGCTGCCACCGTGCGCCGAACGTGATCAAATCGATCCGATGCAAAATTGCTCGCATACGCGGTGCGTTCCATAAGAAAACTTGCAAAGGAGGCCAATGTTTCGTAGAAATCCATGCGGCAGAATGTCCCAGTATGCCGTCTGCCAGAGCCAGAGCGAAACGCCGCTCGATTACGGACCGGGTCAAAGCACGATGACTGTTTCGAGCGACCTGCTTGTTCCTGGTGAAGATGGCCAAAATGATAATCCTGTTCTCCGACGAAAACACGCTGCAGCATCTGATGCTGTGGCCAACAAAGCCGCCACGGGCCGGATTCATTTCACCGCAGAAAATGGCGAGACGTTCCGGAAAATGCCGCCTGTTTTCATTGAGTGATGCGTTGATGGAGTTAAAATCAATACTTCGAAGTGTATTTCGGTATTTTAAAGGACCAAGTGCTTCCACGGCGAGAGACCAACTTCTCCGGGGACTGAAACTGTTGTCGCTTGCGCCGTGTGCCGTCACATCCGGGCTATCGATCCCAGCAATGGTTGATCGAGTAACATGAAGTTTTGGCCGAAGGATTTGCTGCTTTGTTCAAATTTTCTCTAGGTCAAATTTTCGCATTATTTTCTGCCGCACCCGCAGGATGTGGAAACTCTGTAGGAGGGAAATAGTGGGTGCAAAACAGGGGGGGGGGGGGCTATGTGCCACGCAGAAGACCGACATGAGAGACATTGCCCAACACGGAGACTAAAGTTACTGCTGGAACTATCTCTACCGATTAGAAATCAGTTTAGCAGCCTCGGAGTTCGAAACTCAACCAGGCCATCAGGAAAGGGCCATGCGGGATTCGAGTTCCACCTGGAATGGCTGGCCATATTCAATTTTTTCCAAAGGCTGAGCTACGTGACATATCGAGTCTTCAGTCGTTTTGCGAAAATAGATCTGTGGAGTGGAGAGCGACCCCGGCGTGTTGTGGTTAACATCCATACCTCTCACGCCAAAGTCGGGAGTTCAGGAATCCACAGAAGTTACGAAAATGCTCAAAAAGTGGTGTTGGACATGTCTACGACAGCAAGATGAACCAGCCTCCGAGGCTACAAAATCTCGATGATCAAGAAAAAAACAAAAAAAATCTGCGGAGGACATTCTGAAAGTGTCATGGCTTCCCTGTGACATCTTCTAAGGCGGCCCTGAGGAGATCCAAGTTCGTAAAGGAAAGTGGCCATAATTCAAGTCGTTACCGAAACACTGGTTTACAACACATCAAATTCACGATTTTGCATAAAATTTTGTCTTCAGAGGAAATTAACCTGATGGTGTCTGTCTAGAGCTTTGAGTTCCTCCGGGGAAGTGAGTCTGTAACCAATTTCTTACCTTACCCTGGCTTGCGATATCAACTTTATGATTTAGCAAAACTAGGTCTTCGGAGGGCTGTCCTGAGATTCCTGGCCATGCTGGCCACTTTAGAGGTCCTGCAGTGATCCAAATACCTCCAGAAAAAGGGCTGTCAAAACTTTTCCAATGCCTTGCAAAGCTTTGTCGTCGAGACATTCTGAGGGTGTCTGGCCATACTGGCTACACAGGGAGGTTCTGCGGGATTCAGTTCCTCCGGGAAAGTAGTCATATTAAAATCGTTACCAAAAGCCTGGTTTGCAACGTATCAAACCGCATGAGTTTGCAAAAAATTGGTCTTCGGATCAATATTATTTTCTACCTAGGCTGAATCTGGATCCGTGGATGCTAAGTATTGGGTTTCAATACCAACATTTTGCACAAACATAACGCACACTATACAACAAAATAAAAAACCAAAACAAAAATCCTTTTTCAACCGTAAACCACAATAGCTGTTTTGACATAAGCTCTATGCTTGCCTTGGCTAGTGGTTCATGCCTCAACTAAACCATTTTTTACAAAAGCATACTGTCGAGCTGGTAAAGAAACGCTCATTTTAGTGCATAAAAGCGTAACGAAATTCAGAAAAAGAACATGAAGAGGACGAATGGATTACAAAAGTGAGCCGCGGTTTTCTTTGTTCAATCTATCCGACGAGCATAACAGTACAATAAAAGTTTCCTAGAAAATGCTTGGTTGTTCTCTAAAGACAAAATTTGCACAAATCATGAAGTTTGAAATCGCGTTTGCTTACGATTTGGATATGGACACTTGTTCCGGAGCAACTCGTATCCTGCAGGGCCAGAGTGGCCAGTATGGTCGCGGAATCCTCATAATGTCCGCCGCAGACCTATTTTTTCAAAATCTAAAAGTTTGATGTGTCGCAAGCCAGGTTTAGAAAACATTTGAATATCACCACCTTTCCGGAGGAACTTGGATCTTGCAGCGTCTTCCTCAAGTGGCCAATATGGTTAGAAATCCTTCAAACGTCTTTTCATGACCTAGCTTTGTAAAATCATGAAGTTTGATGTGTCGTCAAGGCACGTTTTGGCAATGATATTTTTTTTTTTTAACAGTCATTTATTTGTACAGGCTCAATCGAATCAACTCTTACAGAGCCAAGTTTTCCATATAAACATACATCAGTTGTCTTAAAACTAAAGTTAGGGATATAACCGATTACTCGCGGCCGTCTCGAGGTTAATAGGAATAACAATTTAACGGGTGGGGAGCTGGAGGACTTAAACTAAGGTTTACATAACACATTAATTTTAAAGTCTAAATTGTCTCAAAACTAATAACTATACAACTTTTGGGTTTCTTTTGACTTGAACATTTTTGAAAAGGAAAACAAAACCAATACATGACTGCCAAAAAAAAACTTTAAAGTTAACATACAGGTTAAACAAACTACAATCTAAGGTTAAT
The DNA here is from genome assembly GCA_034211315.2 of Aedes japonicus. Taxonomy (NCBI): domain Eukaryota; kingdom Metazoa; phylum Arthropoda; class Insecta; order Diptera; family Culicidae; genus Aedes; species Aedes japonicus. The sequence continues at coordinate 11,566 of JASCZW010005866.1, forward strand.
GTTAGTCAAAAACAGATAAATGAGATTCATAAACTCCAGATCACGTGCAGCCAAAATATCTCGAACAGGTACATTGGGTTGTTTACCTCGAGCTCGGAGGGATTCGTAAAGTTCAGATCTGACTCAGATGCTCGGCACATGACCAAACAATGCGGATCTGCGTCCTGGTAACCTTGTCCACATTCACAGAGATTGCTGCCGCTCAGCCCAACCCGGCATAAATGAGCGTTCAAAGAATAATGTTTGGACATGAGGCGGACATCACACGATGAAGTCTCTACCCACATCCATACCCTCAAACCAAGATTTCTTCCGACACCTATGGGATGATAGGAATGTTGCCATTGCCCCAAATCTCCTTACTCCATTTATACTGCCAGCTGACGAGTGACTGTTGACGAAAATAGGAAAAAATCATTAAAGGCGATTTGTCGATCGTAAATATCGCCTTCCATAGCGCCCACCTTTGCTGGCAAGGTCCGCTTCACTCATTGCCCGGAATTGAACAATGAGATGGGACCCTACAAAGGTGATGATAAAATAACGCGAAGATAAAGCACTTAGAAGCTCCTAGTATTTTCATGAGAAAATACGAGGAGTGCTCTCACCGGCCTCAATGAGCGAATAGCCTCTATAGAACTGAGACTATCCGTGAAAATGAAATACCTGATCCGGTGTAAGTGAGGCAACAATTTCTAGCGTAAAGTGTATTGCCGCTAATTCAGCGACATATACGGAACAAGGAGCTTGAAGTTTACGGTTGCGCGCTATAAATGTCATTAAATATTCCTAAAGCCTGCTGACTCCTCTATCAAAGATCCGTCAGTGAAAAACGATTTAGTGGAATCAACTTGGCCAAACTTAGCAGCAAATATCACCGGAGCAATCATAGGACGATGATGCTCTGGGATTCCATGAAGCTCCTGCTTCATGGATAAATCAAAATGAACCGAACTGCCGAAATCTGAGAAGCAAACACGATTGGAAATGTTCGGCGAAGGGCTGACATCCTGTGTTTGGCAATGATATGCACAAGGTCACTTTTCCGGAGGAACACCGACTCGGGTGGGCCTGCAGGAATCTTCAGAATGTCCTCCCAAGACAAAGTTTTGCAAAATCATAAAGCTTGATCATTGGCAAGCTAGGTTTTGAAAAAGATTGAAATATAACCACATTCCCGGAGGAACTTGGATCCCGCAGAGCTTCCCTAAGTAGCCAGTATGGGCAGAAATCCTCAAAATGTCATCCGAAGACCTATTTTTGCAAAATCATAACGTTTGATGTGTCGGATCATGTTTTTGAAAAGATTTGAATATTGCAACTTTCCCGGACGAACTCTGATTCTGCAGGGCCTCCAGGTGTAGCCAGTATGGTCACACAGAATATCCTCCGAAGACAAAGTTTTGTAAAATCATGAAGTTTGATGTGTCGAAGGTTTTGGAAAACTTTTGAAAATGGCTACGTTTATGGAGGAACTCGGATCCCGTAGGGCCTCTTTTAGTGGCCAGTATGGTCAGAATTCTTTAAAATGTCTTCTGATTACCTTGTTTTGCAAAATAATGAAGTTTGATATGTCTCATGCCATGGTTCGCATCTACAAATATTTTGCCAAACATCCCTGGATAGGTACTTACCCCATAATCCAACCTTGGAATCCGAAACTTCTGATATTTTCGGTATAACCAGTGAAAGGATTATTTTGTGATCTATTGCAAAAAAACCCATCAAAATCCAATAGCTAACGATGGAGTATTATTAAATTTAAATTAATGTTTTTCTTTCTCAGAGGGGATAGGGACGTACGTGCTAAAGGTATGTTTTGTTGTTGGATACACAACGGTTGAATATGGGCGTGGTTTGATTCTTCTTCTTCTTCTTGTTTGTTGTTTTTACTGGACTTTAACGCAACGGTCATTCGTCCAGAGAGTGGTTTGGTGATATGTATGTGTTGGTTTGTGTAAATGTGCAGTGATGAAATGACACCAACAAAAGAACCTAATGCTATTTTTACGAAAAATATAACGCGAGAAGAAGAAATACGATTGTACTGTGTCTTGAAAACACACGGTAAGGAAAAAGGTGGGTGCACTTGTGTGTAAATTTCTGCTCGGGATGATTTTATTTTTGCAGAATGTCATGACATTTTCATTTGTAGTATTTTTTTTATTCCTTGTGTTCACTTTGGTCATTATGAAAAGTGTCAAAGTTACCAAAAAAATGTTGAAATCCAGTCCCCGTGCCACCACTGGTCAGGACGAGCTGCAGGCGGTTCGACATGCTTTCCACCAGGTTCCTTAGGTGCTGGGTTTCAAAATACTTGAATTTATTGGTAAAACCAGTTTTGTCAACCCTAGCATCTAGAATCTCCCAAAAATTCTCGATGGGGTTGAAGTCCGGGCTTTGTGGAGGCCATTCTAGCGTTGGATGAGAAAGACTTGGTTGTCATGACAAAATGCTTCGGGTCGATGTCCTGCTGAAATGCGAACTTCTCTTCAAGACCCGTCTGGATTAGCAGAACCTCCATATTTTCTCGCAGGATGTTGATGTAGGAATCTGCCGTCATTATCCCGTCGATTTTCACGGGCCCACCCACTCCACTCTACGAAAAACACCTCCAGACCATCACAATTCCTCCTCCATGTTTCACCGTGTCTTGGAAATAGCGATCCTGAAGCTCCTTACCCGATCTGCACCACACACGAACCCACCGCTTTCGTCAGTCCGAAATTCGTCCGTTCAGAGAACCGATTTCCAGAACTCTACGGGCTTATCAGCATGCTCAATAGCAAACCTGAGCTTTGTTTGGCTTTGTTTGCCTTGCTGATAAATGGGCGCTTCCGGGCAACTTTGTTAATCTGCGCCCCTGTGCAACAAGACGACGACGAACAGTTCGACCAGGAACTGATAGCTGAAGAGCTTCCTGGATCTTAACGGACAGTTTCTTTTGGGAAATTCTTGACTTCGCGCATGATCTTGGTGTTCGTGTATCCGTTTTACGCTTCCTACCTCTGCCTGTGCGATCCACCACTGATCCGAGCGTTTTTTGTTTCAGTTGAATTTTTCCAATCACTGTAGCGCGCTGCCTTGCTAATACTGTACTTCCTAGCGACAGCCCGGTGCGATTCACCGTTTCGCACAGGTCAAGCCATTCGCTTCAAAAACGTCAAAATAGCAAAGCACAAACAATCGAGGGGTCCTTCGACGGAAACTTATCAAAAATATATCGATTTTTGTGGGCAATTTTTTTTTGTCACAGTTTTCTTTCAATACAAATTGATTTTTAGTGCTTTAAGTCGAACTCTTTTTTTATCATTATTGCATAAGTGAAACTTGAAAAGAATATATGAAATAGGATATCGAAAAAGAGTAGTGTTTTCACTTTAATTTGAACCGAATAAATGATAGAAACTAAAAAAAAATGAGGTGGGCACTTTATTTTGCCTGTCAGTGTATAGGTCAATGCTTCCTTATCTTCAATCCGTTCAACTACTCGCAATATTTTGTGATATAGTGGCCGGAATATTACAATTTAAGACAATTCTAAGCAGTCGGTTTAGCAAAATTTGGCAGGTGAGTGGGTGAGTGAGCACCAGGTACTTCATAGCAAGAGGACCGGAAGAATTACTAGGCAAACTCACCTCATATAGTTTTCAAATATAAAATCAATAAAAAGTAAAATATTTAGACAACTGTACAGATGTTAGCTTTTTATTTAATGTTGGAACGAACACTCCAGTCGAATGCATCTTGGGTTCGCACGCAACTATTTTCGCAGAAATTGAAGTGTTTTCTATCAAAATTGATATCCAAACTGTATCAAAAGTTTTGCTAAACGTTTTCTGCTTGCTTTTGAAAAAAAAAATAGTGCATCCCCGATCGATTTGCGGTGGAAATTTCGTATCCAAAAATTGCTCACCGAGTTCCTTTTTTTCGTCCGACGACTGTGTTTTTTGTAATCAAGGTGTGTTAGTGTGCTTGGCATCGAAACCGCACATCAGCTCAAAGGCCCGAAAAAATCCCGGAGTGCTCCGACACAAACGTGAAGTGATAAAAGCATATGACTGTGTTTGTGAGGGGAAGTGAATCAGTTTTAGAGAGTGAGATCAGTGCTCGAGTTTCGAGTTGCGGCTGCTCGATTGTTTTGTTTTGATTTATTCGAAGCACCATCGCCAGCGAGTGATAAAGATCAATCTCACTAGAAGCGAGCGGTCAATTTGTGTGGCCCAAGCTGGTGGCCGCAGCAGAGGCACCGCACCAGTGGCAGTGGTTTATTTTTTAACGATGTTGCAGAACTGCTGCTGGTGATGAGGGTATGTGATACGTTTTGAGAATGGCAACAGCTAATAACCGAAGGCGGGGAGCTCGATCAACGTTACAAATCTCGAGAAATAGATACATTTCTGGAGAAGGATAAACATGCTTTTAGGAGACAGGCAACCAATAATTTATTTCTACCAAATTTTGAAGACAATATCTAATATTTTTTATCTATTTTGTTTTGTTTTGTTTTTCGTTATGCTTGTCACTTTTCAGTCACATTGGAGCGGTCAATTGCTTTTGGCGGATAGTGCTACATACTTTCAGCGTATCGTTAACCAAAACGAACCCTGCTGCTAACCTTTTCCCAACTATCCAACATCCCAATGATTTCTCTTGGAAGTGCAGAGGATTTCTGGGCTTCCTTCAAAGCGAGTATCATGTCAACACGTTCCTTCTCAATTCCCTACTTGACCAGCATTCGGGCACGGCCGACGCCGGTATTGCTTTATAATGGGTCACCAGTTTTTACACATTGAGGATGTCTGTTAGTCCCAAACATCATCGTTTGGTTCTTTGTGCAAATACAGCTGATCTGGCAATAACGGAATTGCATCCGTGGGCGGTCAATCATGCTCAACTTTAGAACGAATACTACAGTCAAACCGGCCCTTCACAATGAGTATCAGGATTTTGGATATATTGAAAAAAAGGTGCCGATTTAACGCTGTTTGTGCATTACTTCCATTTTATTTTATTTAAAGTTCTTGAGTAATTCATGATTTGGGCCTAAAAGCTGTCTAATAATGAATTACTCGAGAGTTTATTTAATTCAACATCCTTATGGTTACTTTTAAATAGTTCATCCGATTGTATTGATGTTCACTAGTGAATTGTAGGCAATTCAATGTACAATTCAGAACACCACTTGTTGCCAGGGATGCCGTCTTTACAGACATGTCTGTAAATTTGAAGACTTTTCATTTTTGTTGCAGACTTTTTTAACTATGCAGACATTTTATTTATGTGATAGATAGATCGAAGTAGGTTGCGCTCCGGGACTGACGTGTTTGTGCTTCGCTGCTTGTTTTATCTGCAAATTTTCGAGAAAATTAGATATTTAGTGGAAATTATTGTGTAGTGTTGAACTTTTCATCTTCATAATGATTCGGTCACTAAAGAGTTGATTGCGGTCCAACACGAGGCTTTCGACTGGTGCAAAAACAAAGTGTCCCCGGTGCAGACGGAACCCCGAACATACAGCCTTGCGGCGACAGGAGGAGCTCGAGTTCACCCGCGTCACTCGGAGATGTTTGGTTAATGGTCGTGGAGCGTTCATGGTCGACCATCTCCTTAAGAACAGAATGTTATCTGGAGGGTACGCGGACCTGCTCTGGTTGCTCGATGTTACAACCACAGCAATGGAATGTTCTGGAAACCCGGGTGAGCTCTTTCCATTTTCTCCTTTTGTGTCCCATTCCAATATTTTTTGTTTTGATATGTATGTGTATGTACACTAAGTGGCATGGGAGACGCCGGGCGGGGTTTTGTTGGCAAGAGACTCCATGTTCAGCCTCCTGTTACTTTGTCAATTGTCAGTGTTTTTGGATGAAGGTTTGACAACATTGTACAAAATGTGTGAACCTGGTGTGATCAGGGTTTATGGATTTGGGGTTGTCGTGGCATGTGTGAGAGGAGTCATTTTTGGACGTGAAGTTTCAGGGGTCCGTGTTTCTGTGAAGGGTTTGGGTGGCATATTGGAGGTTTCTTCAGGGCTTGTAAGGGTACAGAGGATTGTGTGGGCGGGATTTGAACTGTTTCCATAGGGTGGTTTGGACTGCAGCTGCGTCAGGGTTGACGTACCAACGTGGGCATTTCCCTTTTTCACCCGATGCTGACCTTGCTGAGGTGTCGGTGCGGGGAGGAAGCCGAGGTGAATTTTATTAATAATACTGTATAACACTGTATACGTAGTTTTCACAAACCAATTCATACTGAATGCCTTATTTTCAAAGTTCTTCGTGGGTTACACTAGTTGTTTGGGATATTTCACGCGTAACAAATCATGTGTATTAATAAGATGAATTCACCTGGAATTTTTTTTTGCACCGATGTTTCAGCGGGCTCAGTATCGGGTGAGGGGGGAAGTGCTCGTGTTGGTGTGTCAACTTTGACGCCAGCTGTGGTCCAGACCACTTTGTGGAGGTAGTTCATGTTTTGTCCACATTGTTTTCTGTATTTTTGTAGGCTGTGGAGGGGTTTTTAGTGTGCTACCTGGCTCCTTCACAGAGGTGCGGATTTTTGGGGTTGCTGTGTCCAGGGATGGCTTTTTTCACATATGTTGTGATAGCTTCGGGTCTTTAAGTTTTGTCGGCATGAGGTTTTGATCGCATAGGGTCTATACATTATTCATTAAATTGTCAGATTTTCATTTGGAATTATTGATGGTTGACGGGGGGACAGGGGGTTGAACAACGTGGTTTTTGGGAGCAGGGTTTTGCTCGGCTTTTTTTTGCTACTGAGTGTATGTGTATGTTTGTGTATGTATACATGTGTATGTATGTGTGAATGTTCATTTAATTTTATAATGCATAATATATATATATATATATATATATATATATATGATCACATCACTTATCAAGGTGAATCCTGATCCATCGAGCCCTACCCTACTAACATAGAAAAACCTCCTTCCTGTGACCTTTGTGGGGATGCAGAGGTAAACACGGTCCCTAATCAGCAAAGGTCACACTAACTTTCCTTCCCTATTCCCAACTGATTGCAAGGACGTGGCCGGCGCCGTTATTGATTATTAAAGAAATTGAGTCACTGAAACGTGTACAGTGAGAATGGTCGGTTACTCCCAGCCCCATTGAGTTGATTCATTGTGCAATTTCACTGATTCTGATCAATCACGGAGTAGCAACCATCGATACGTGCAGTCAGTCAAGCTAAGCTAAGCTAAGCTATGCAGACATTTTATTTATGTTGCAGATTCTAAATTTCAAATAAAGGTATTCTCTAGAGTTCGGATTTAAAAAATACGAGGATCTGAACAGTATAGAAGATACGGTAAGAAGCTATGTTGAAATATTTTAAAATAGCGTACATTTGTGTAGAAAACATTAAGAAGTTCGTCCTTATAACCTTATGAAATTTAGCCACCAGAAATCGGATTGTATTGCAATACTTAAAGTTGCTTTTACTGTATGAAATGTCATGCTTGTTGTTCTTCCATTGGATACGACAGTTCTATAAGTTTCTTTACACAGCGTTATGAAACACATTGTTGCAGATTATGGTAATCAAAAGCACGCGATATCGGAAATTCATTAATTGACTTTTTTTAAATGTATTATTCTGCTGCTCCCGGCGAGAGTTATGGTTTTCAGAATAAAATAAACTATGATCTGCAAACAAAAACTCTTTTATTTGCAAACGGCACAGTACCTAACATATGACAAGTAACATGAACGACTACGAAAGGGGAACGAAAACAAAAACAAACATAAACTAGGAGAAGTAAATTGACTAGCGACAAACAACAATTGCAATAGTATATTTACCCCAATATTACGCGTACAACACAACATAATCTACGGCTAGGCTTTACTAGTATTGTTGCACCATCAAACCAGGATAAAGCCTAACCTAGCTAAACAGCTGATGCCGCACAATCACTATCCGACATCGAAACATATGATCCGGATAGATAGGGGACTAAAAAATAACTATACGATGTTGGTTTTCTAACCACCGGTATTGCAGAGGTTAGTTCCGTATTTATAATCTACCGTCAAACAACACCCATTTCTGTGTTTCAATACGATGATTATAAATACGAAACTAACCCCTGCAATACCGTTGGTTAGAAAACCAACATCGTATACTTATCGTTTAGTCGCCTATCTAAAAAAACAATTAGAAAGTACTGCACACCAGATTTCCAAAATTATGGTCGGTACTTTTTTTGCTGAACTCGGTCTGTAAAACAGAAATTTCACCGAAAATTTTGTAAAATATGACATTTTACAAAATTTTAGCAATCAACAATACTAAATTTCTGTAATTTATAGAAAACTACATAAAATTGTAAAATAAAAATACCGATCGAAACTGTAAATCATTGCAGTTCCTCAACACTGTAAAAAAAAATTACAAATGTACCGTAATTTTATTCTTTTGCAAAATAAACTGCAAAACAAATACCGAACCAATTGTAAATTTATTTCATGCTGTCAAACTCGACCTTTGCCGCCATTTTAAAGTTCGAATGTTCACCAGTTCTGTTTTTTTATGGTGCTGCCAGGAGTAAGTGCCAAAAATGGATCAAATATTGGACAAAATAGGCGTCCTTGATGAATGAGCAAGAAATGTTTTCCGTAAGTTAAATTTAAATGTATTTTATATTTCATTGCATATAGATGGAGCAAGAAGAACCCATGGTATGTTTTTCTGCGGTTAGCCGATCCCGGGATATGTGGAGGGGCCCGGGCGCAATGTTAACCAAATATCATTGAATGAAATGTACGTTTTTAAAAAATAATCATCATAATCAACAATGAATCGCAAATATATGCCAAAAAAATAATTAATTTATCTTAATTATCTTAAATGTTGAAAGCAAGAAAAAAAAACGTTTACAAACGAATCTGTAAATTATGATGAATTTTTAACATTATTTTCGGTAAAAATGTGACAGCGCGCGTTACCAATCGCTCGTCACTATTTACAGAACGTTTCGGTAAATTTTGACAGCTCAGTAGCGAAGTTATATTAACTGAACTTACTGTAAAACTTAAAAACTACCGAATGTTCAGCTGTTCCATACTCGGTAGAAAATTACAGTAAACTGTAAAAAAATCAAAGTGTGTTTAGCATTTTTTTTACGAAATTCGCTTATTGAAAACCAACAAAGCACAACGCTTTTTATTTGAAGGAAAAACAACTTACGCGTTTTGACTCAATGAGCCTGGCCTGACCTATGGCTTGAAAAAAAAGTGCCTGAAATCCGATTTAAATGGTATTGTTAAAATTTGACACATCTTAAGATTTTTATGTAATATCCCCGACCTCCGTCGCAGTCATCGAACTACCTCGAACCGGAATCAGTCGTACGCAGAATTACCGATGAATCGCAAGATCAGGCCGGAGTCATGATTCATTGAGCAATCAAACAACTCACAGTAAATTCCGCCTTCAGTAGGTCGGTTGAAATACTGCTTCTGGCAGAGCGGGCCTTTCCAATGAAAGTCCACATCGTCCAGTACATTCCTATTCACTGACAGATAATTGACGCCGTCCCAATTTATGGTGCGTTTGCAAATGTAACCCTAAAGCAGTACAACGCAAATCGAGCCCCAGGTAAATATGGTAGCTGGACAAAAAAGCTAACGTTTTGTTTGACTGCTAATAATAGCGAAGCACGAGGTATGCAGAGCTGGATAAGCATTTGACGATTTCGCACCGAAGCGTGTTAGTTCTATTGTCTGAAAAATCATTAACCAAAAGCGCGTGACGCTTTGCCTCGCACCTCGCAGCTCTTGAAGTCTACAAGCGTTTTTGCACCGGAGGACAATTGTATTGAATTAGTCGCACCACGCGCCACCATCGCGTTTCACAACCAACTGGGCTTTTTTTTATGAACAATTCAGGACTGCGACGCCATTCGCTATTTACAATTCGTCCCAGAATGGAACGGTTGGCATGCCTAGGTTTAAGTAAAGTTTGCCTCGGTCGCGCCTCCTCTTGCCAGACAGCACTGGCGGAGAATGGCGGACGGTCTCCCGTCGGCGGTTTGCTGCGATGATAATTGACCGGATATGCAAAGTGCATACCCATTGAATCACTTGTCTGTCGGGATTTACAATTCGGTCTGTGGGGACCCGTTGTTCTGGGTGATGACTATAGTCAGGTATGAACATTTGTTGTCATGCAATAAAATATTCAACAATATACCTCTGTACTATTTGCACTTGCGAAGAAGGCGAAGGAACACAAAAGCAGTAGCTATGCTTTCCCTGACTGATGATTCATTTCGGAAAAATGACACATTGCGTGTGCTTTGCATAAGTTTACTGCCCTTTGGTCTTCACCTTTTCTCTGGCGGTGTTTTTGAGCTGTTTGGATGGTAAATACTGTTTTAAATTTGCTCTCGTGAAAGTAAAACTCGGAAGTTAAAGTCAAACAGTCAATATTGAGTCAAATTCGACTGAAATTCGTGAAAAATGAAGTCACTCAAATGTCAAGATTTTTTTTTGTGATTTAAATAATGAGTAATCAACAACGGATTCCACGCCAAATGACCGCTCGACTAAACTTCATGGTCTTTGATTGGAATGATATCTCGCACATGCTCTCGGTGTCGGAGACTGGTCATTTCCACTGATCGAAAAAAAAGATTCTGGAGAAAGTTTTGAAAACGTCGTAAGTGTTTTTGCACAAGAAATATTCAAACAGTTTTAACTCGAAAACTGTTGATTATATGAAAAAAAAAATGTCTGAGAACAAATTGTAGGGAACTAATAGAGGTGAATGGAGCGAATATTAGACTGGTCGAAAAAAAAATGTTCCATAGAAAAAACTTGATAATAAACCTAAAAAAAAAATCATACCTTTATTTATTGCCAAATTTTTACCACAACAATGAAACATCTAAACGCGCATTTTAATGACTTCACGTGGATAGAGAAGGTTTTAACAAAAAAGTTTCTGAAGAAGCCATTTGGGTGCATTTTTGAAACATTGTTCATATTCAAAATAAAGTGTGTCGGTGGCAAGTTATGATTTCTGAGCCAATTTTGAACAAAAAAAAGTGAACAAAATAAACTTCTTTACTATTACCGTTCTCGATATCTTTTAAAATTCATGTTTTTAAACAAAAGAAATGTTTGTGTTTTGTCATATTCAAAACTTAACCGCGGTTCTCTATCAGCAACAACCAGGGATGCCAGATATTTCTTTCAAATGTCTGCGATAAAAATTTTGAAATGTCTGGGAATGTCTATAAAAGCCTATAAATTTTTTTTTTTTTGCAAAATTAGACTTCTTTCATCGAAAAGACGTTATAAGAGAGCGGGTTATGTCATTTTCGCTATATGTGTGATTATGCTAACATAACTGCATCTATTTTTTGGATTTTATGCAATCTACACTATTGAAACTTGAAATTAGAAGAAAAATTAGTATTTTCCATTTAATTCCAACTATCTTTGCTTATCTTGACAGATACGTGTATTTCGTCTAAAATGTACAGACTTCTTCAGTGTCTCGTACTCGACTAAGTACGAGACACTGAAGAAGTCTGCACATTGTAGACGAAATACGCGTATCTGTCAAGATAAGCAAAGATAGTTGGAATTAAATGGAAAATACTAATTTTTCTTCTAATTTCAAGTTTCAATAGTATAAATTTCATAAAATCCAAGAAATAAATGCAGTTGTGTTTAAATAATCACACATATAGCGAAAATGACATAACCCGCTCTCTTATTACGTCTTTTCGATGAAAGAAGTCTAATTTTGCAAAAAAAAAAAAATAAGTAAAGGTAGTTGGAATTAAATGGAAATAACTAATTTTTCTTCTAATTTCTAGTTACAGGTATTCCACTAAGCAGCTCAAACTCTCTAAAATTTGTACTATTGTTTAATATTTTTAAAGCATTCGCATAGATAACACAATTTTCTATGGTTTTTTTCGTCTTTGGTGTTTGATATTTCAAAATCAAAACTTAGTTTTCATTTGATAAATTCAACAGATTTTTTTTTCTTTGTCAAAAATATGCATTAAGTTACAATGAATTAAGTCAATTTCCGATACATAAATTTAAAAAAATCATGTAAAGTATTTTATTTTTATTTCATTAATTTCATACTGTTATGAAATAAAATGTTTTGGTAAAAATGTTTTTTTTTTTCGTTGTTAAAGGAGCATTTTTTATTTTTGTTGAAATATTTTTTGCTATATGGTGTACGTGTATTTAATAGAGTATTGAGTGTTATTTTACGTATTACGTATTTACGCAATATTTCAGTCTATTATAAGAACTTTAGTTTTTTAAACCTACTCTGAACTTATCTAGTTGCACTTTATTAGTGAGTTTATTCGTTGTTTGATACGGAGGTATATATGTTTTTAACATTGTATTTATGGTTCAGTTTATAGATAGAGTTGATTTCTTTTTCATCTTTTTGGTTTCATATTCAGCAACCTCTTTTCTTATATATGATTTGTATTGTTGTGAAACTTGATTTTCGTTATAATTCAATAGCAATGAACCTATATTCAGGGTGGCCACACAATCTTAATATAAAAATTCCCGCATTTTTCCCGAAATTTTCCCGCATTTTTGCCTTATTTTCCCGACTGTTAAGATGAGTTAATATAAATTACTCGTAGCTAAATCTCTGACCTCCCAAACTTTTTCCTGTTTGATTTACCACCAGACACTTTTCATTTATTTAAAATATGCCTTTTTGTGCGACAGGGTGAGCCAATTTTCAACAAATGTTGTCAGCTCCTTCTTGGTTCTAGCCAAAATTTGTCCAAACCGTTTTCTTTTCTCTGGAATCCGGCAAACAACGTCTGACGGCATTGAGCACAGCTGCCCAAATTCTTCTTTCACCATGTGTTAACACCCTTACAAACGCAATTCGCCAAACTTCAAACACATTCGCCACCATATGAAAGATAAGTTCATTTGTGGCCTCACCTGTTCAGCCGTGTAGCCAGATCTTCTAAGGGCATCTTCAACGGTGGTTCAAATCGTGGTTTGGATTTATTTGTTTAGACCAAACGCAAAAACATCGCTGCATCGCTGGTGTTTGTAAATTTGGTTTTATACCGGATTATAATCATTTCAGAACTTATATAAGCTTCTAAGTTTCTTACTGAACGCACTCTTTAAAAATTTAATTTAATGAACTTTAGAATATCTATGGAGATTGGGTAGAAATATCTATAATGAACATGCCAGAAGTTGATTAAACTTCTCGGCAGTTGAATAAAATAATTGGAAGTTTCCAGATAATCATGAAGTTTGCTCGCTGTCTTTCGAGAAGAGAAATGGTGGAACTTTAGAGAAGTTCATTGAATTGCCGAAAAATTATTAACGTTTCTGGAAACTTGGATGAACTTCTAAAAAGTTTGCTGATCATCCATGGAATAGGAACAATTTTCTGGAAATGACGGGAACTTAGAAAATCAGATTTCGCTTCCAAGAAGTTGTTTTAACTTCCAGCAGGTACATATTATGTGATAAAAAGCAGAATATCACACATATTTAAATAACTTACGAGAAATTGAAAAAAAAATCCTGGATGCCGTGGAATTTCTGTGGAATAGTTAGCATTACCGAGATGTTGTTAAACCGTACAAGAACTTTTTATGATCTCCAAGATTGTGAATAGGTGGAAATTCTATGAAATTGATTAAATAGTAATTGGTTTCTTTATTCTCGATTTGGTTGGGTTCGATAAATTATCGAGTAGTAAGAAGTTCAAGTTCTTCTTAAAACTTAAATACCCTGAACTTTTGGGATGTTTTCGAAACGATTGGAAAGTTTCTCGATCACCTGAAAAGATCCCTGAAGTTCTAGGAAGCTCCCCAAACTTATGGAAAAATCCTTTGAATGTTTCCTAAACTTTTCGAATGCTCAAAAAATCCAGTTTCCTGTTTATCTGGGACGTTTTCTGAAATTCTGGAAAGTTCACTGATCTTAGGGGAAGTTTTCTGAAATTCTTGGAAGATCGCAGGACTACTGAGAACTTTCCTGAATTTTTGAATCCCCTGAGCATCTAGGAGTTTTTCCGAGCTTTTGGAAAGTTTCCTGAACTTCTGGGAAATTTTCTGAATTTCTGGGACGTTCTATGAATGCCTGAGATGTTTGATGACCTTTTGGAAAGTTTCCTGATCTTTGGGGGAGTTCCATGATCTTTGTGAGCATTTCCTGAAGTTCTTAGAAGTTTTTTGAATTCATGAGAAACCCTGATTTTCAAGGAAGTTTCTTGAAATCTTACATGTTTGCTGAACTCTTAAGAAATTCTGTATATGTCTAGCAAGTTTCATGAAATTCTAAGAAGTTCACTAAACCTCTAGGAAGATCCGCAAACTGTTAAAAAGCTTCATGCATGTCTTGACTGTTCTCTATTGGAAGTTCTCTAATTATCTGGAAAGTTTCTTGAATTTTTGGGAAGTTCCCTGAACATCTTGAGTAGTTCGATGAACTTCTGAAATATACCAAAAATATTCTGATAAGTTTTTCTAAACTTCTGGAAGCCCCCTGAATTTCTGGATAGTTACCTGAACTTCTGTGAAGAACCCTTTACTTTTGAAAACTTTCCTGAACTCGTGGTAAGCTTCTTGAATTTGTGGACAATTCCCTGAATTTCTACGAAACAATCTGAATTTAAGGAAAGTTGTCTGAACTTCTAGGAAGAACCCTTAATTTCTGGAAAGCACCCCGATTTTCTGGAAAGTTCCCTGATTTTATGGTATGTTCCTTTGACATCAGGGAGAAAAGCTAAACCTCGGGAAAGTCTAAGTCAAATCTAAAAAGTATATCGAGCTTCTGATAAGTTCCCTGTGTTTCTAAATGCACTGAAGTTACAAGATTTTTTTCGAACTTTTGGGAGATATTTTTTGTCCATCAGTTTCTTAACCTTTTCCGATATTGGGGTCGTAAATACTGCGGGCCGTAAGTCTTAAGTACAGATTTGCAAAAAAATCCTCAGGGTCACCAACCCCCAAGTTTACGTCAAGAGAACTAGCTGAAGACATACGCCAACATCCGTTCGGCTGCAGTGCACCTATGTAGCACTAAGGCCAACATATCCAGCTGCATCGCAACTGCTGGAAAAAATCATCAGTTGACTCTTGTTGTCGCATAATGTCTAGGATCATATCCCTTGGCATGTTGAAACGTCGCAGAAAGTGCTTCTTGTCATAGGTTGGCGTGGCGCTATCTATCACTATCAGCACTATCTAAATTCGTTTAAATGAGATGCATGCATTCACACACTCACCACCACTCAAACCAATCCATGGTAAAAAGTTTGCGAAAAATCCTCGGTCTCTGAAAAAACAAAACTTTTGATCTCTGGATATTGTATGATTGACAAGATGATAGTTGTTGGTGGGTTTAACAACAAGAAATACTACACCGGTGCGGGGAACGCAAAGTTGGTCTGTTTTAGCTGGTTCTTTTTAAGTTTGCTGATGCAAATCAACTATAAAGATGTTAAAATAGACCACCGCTGAAGGTGCTCTAAGCGGTACGTTTTGAACAGGCCGAACAATGAGATCGGTGGACCGAGTAAATGACAAAAACGCTGCACAAATAATTTGGAAAAGGTGTGAGTATGGTTCCTTCCATTTGACAAAAAATCCCGAAGACTTTTGAAATTCCCGCCTTTTTTCCGCATATTTCCCGATGATTTTGGATTCCCGCATTTTTCCCGCATTTCCCGATTTTCCCGAGTCTATGGCCACCCTGAACTTATATAAAAAAAAAACATATAAAAATGACAAAGCTCCCGAAAAAAATACTTTGGCAGGCGATTTGCACCTATGGGCTAAAGAGCGATTTTTTCTTGACAACTGGTACTCTCAACCAAGAGCCCTGGGTACGGGCAAAACCTTGTGGTAGCTTGTAAACTATCAGGTCCCAGGGCTTATCTGGAGTGATGTGGACCAGAAGTGCATTTGAACCCACTATTAGTAGCATATTAACTTTCAATTCGACACCTTTCAATTACACCGTGTCCAATATATTCTCATACACTTTGCATTGGTGGCGTGCAACTACTCAACATGCTTCACGTATGTGTTGGTGTAGTTTTGCACTGTGTTTATACAAACGATTTTAGTTTGTGTCCGATTGTTTTCATTCGGTGTTTATCTTTTACCAACGATGAAGGAGTTTCGCGCTGTGGTGATAAAAAAAAGGTGAAGCGCTATTTTCAGAAATTTGAAAAATCTCGGAGTAAGCGGGATTTTGTGTTCCGAACCATCCGAAGGTACCGTGAAACCTGCTCGTTGGATGACCGGAAGAGATTTGGTCGTATCGTTGTTGCGGACTGCACGAGTTGTTAAAGTGGTCAGGGAACGAATTAGATGAAAATCACAGCGCTCTGTACGTGAAATGGCCGCAGATTTGAATGTTTCGAGATCGTCAATGCACAATATACTGCAAAATGACCTCGGATTCCAAGCTTTCAAGAAACGTAAGGTTCACGGAGTTTCGGAACCTTCCAAGCAGAAACGACTCGGAAGAGCAAGTCTGCTTTTGTCGCGGCACGATGGGGAAGAATTTATCTTTTCCGACGAAAAGTTATTCGTCTTGCAACAATCCCACAATGTTCAGAACGACAGATTGTGGGCTCTCTCTTCCAGAACTGTTCCAGAGAGTGATAGGAATATTCCACGGTTTCAAAGGGGTGCGTCAGTGATGGTTTGGAGAGGAATTTGCAAGCGAGGCAAATTACCACTGGTTTTCATCGAAAAAGGCGTTAAAGTGAATGCCGTATATTATAAAACGGAAGTTTTGGAGAAAGTTGTCAAGCCATATGCACAAGAGGTGTTTGGAGATGATCACTATGTGTTTCAGCAGAACGGAGCTGCTTCGCAATACTGCAAATCTCGTTCAGGGCTGGTGCCGAGAAAATTTGACCGACTTTTTGGACAAGAATGAATGGCCTCCCAGTTCACCAGATCTGAATCCCTTGGATTATTTCGTATGGTCATACATGCTGGCGAAGGTAAATTCCCACAAGGCGTCTCATATGAACCAATTTAAAACCGTAATCAAACGAATTTGGGACGAAATGCCGATGGAAGTCGTGCGTGCGCCTGTTACTATTTTGAAAAACGTCTGGAGCTGGTCTAGAAGGTGATGTTATTCCAAAACATATACTGTAGTTGATCAGTATTATATTGCAATTAAATGGGTAAAGTTATCAATAAAATTTGGTTTATCGATTTGAAATAAATAGGTTTATTTTGTATGAGAATACATTCTACACGGTGTAAATGTATGGTTTTCAAATCCTAGTATTCAGTAAAGTGGCTATTTCTTTAATGCTTCACGTACTTAGATTTGAGGTAACCAAATATATTCCAGAAGCTGCTGTAAATTTGGCAAGTGGAAGGTAACTTTTAGTGTGCCAGTATTTATTATTTTGCGTTTTAAATAACGGTTTAATAATACATCCAACAGAACCTTCAATTGAGTCATATTAATCTTCGATTCTCAATGCACACGGAAACAAATTCGTTTCTGATTTCATGAATAAAAAATCATGATGCCAACTATTATCTTGTTCTATAAAGTAATGGCTCTGATTCATGGTTTCACGAATGAAATAACATTTACATTTGGAGTCGATAAAGCAGATTTTCCACATTCACGAAAAAAGTTTTCCGTATCAGGAATTCAGCTCATGGTTTCAACCCGATTGATTCATTATTTTATTGCGGCGGAAAAATTGTTCATGATACGAATATTATTCATGGTTGCATATTCATAACAACTAAACACAACATATTCATGAGATCATGACCCGTTTTCTCATATTAAAGAACACATTATTTTCCGTGCATTTACGTGCAACAAGGATTACATCACTCGTGCAGATTTACGTTCTCCAAGTAGATGGTTGAAGAACTATTGCTAAATAAAATTGTACAAATCGATCATCTCTCCATCTCTCACATTGAATTTTGCCCTTCCAATTTGTTTCTGGCTACCTTGAATTTGTTTCTGGCTGCCTCTTGAACAGCTACTCTGTTAACATTTCTACTCTTGACTTTTTCTCGACGAAGTTATTACAATGGATATTTTACATAGTTGATTATCAATTGTTTAATAATTGCAATGGGACACAAACTAATTATACTTTTAGCTTCGATGATAATGCTGGACTAATAGTTTTTTTATGTTGCTAAGCTTGATTTCCTTGTGAGCTTCACGCTGAACAGATCAATAGCTTACAGTTAATAACTGTATAAATGTAATTCTGAACAGTATGCCACAAGTCCGCAAAACGCTCGCTGCAGTAACGTGACAAGAAAAAATATCGTAACATCACAAACCATCTTTATTTCATTCTGTATGCTCTAAGAATTTCCTACGTATATTGTCATCCGAATGAATCATCCAATTACGGTCACTTTCTTGGCACGCAGCAGTGCCAGTTAAATGCCAATAAATTTACAAAATGCTCAAACAGTACATTCCGACATTGTTTCGGTCTTCTATTCCATTTCTGGCATCTCCATCATCATCATCGGCAGCAACAACAACAACAACATCATCATCAAGCAGAGGCCGTTGCCATTCCTGGCAAATAATAATTTATACACTCAGGCAGCTTTGATCTTAATTGAACTTAATTAAATCGGTCGCTATCGCTATGGAGAAGAGTGAAAAAAAAAATATCTACACTTACCTTCATCGTCACTCCCGCTATCGAGGAACGCAGAGGCGAAATCGTCCGCTTTCACGTCGACTAGCACTTTCTTGTCCGTACGCTTGAGTGAGGTTGTGCTCGGGTCGGCCAATACGTTGTTCACAAAGGTCGTGGCCAGGGATGACGATGCCACTGGGGCGCCACCGTTCTCCTTGACCGGTTTATGAGGTTTACCCGAATTCGACGAACCACTACCGGATGGAATGGCCAGGAGGCTACCAGAGCCTGACGCCAGCGGGCCATTGGGTGGTGGCGATGCTAATGGACTATTGCTGGATATGAATCGTTTGATAAGATCGCTCGAATACTCGTCCAGGCTGCCGTCGGAGAGATCAGAAGATGCTAGGGATATGGCATCGAAAAGGTGCTGACTGCTTATGTGCTGATTGTTTATGCTGCTCACAGCTTGCAGCGGATTCGTTAGCAGGTTCATGAGATTCTGAGTTGAGGTGTTCGACATGGCAGTGATAGGAGGGACATGCGTAACTGAGGAGGATGCATTCGAGGTGTTTGACGTGGTGCTTGTAGAAGGAACCACCGGAGCAGTACTGGAAGGTTGAGAAGTTGTAGATGATATCGATGTGTGGTGATGCAGTGGTATTGAGGATGCCTGCACACGTTCAATCCCAGGTACAATGGCCGCCGGAACTGGTGGAGTAGCCGGTAGGGGCGACGTAGGATCACGGGTCGGAGCTAGCGGAGGTCTTATTTCTGGCAGCTTCGAATAGAGATTCTCCTTGGGCGAGAGCAGTTTCATTTCTCTCAGCTTGGCTCGCAGCGAGTCGACCCACTCCTGCATGCACTCCCACGTGTTGGCATTGAACCGGGCCACATCGGTGCTGAGCGTTATCACAAATTCGAATTCTTGCTCGACCGGAACGAGCGCGTGCGAGATGTGCTGGACGGTCTGCAGCGAGAGGGACCATTCCGGACTGTGCGACGGCGCCTGCCGTGGATCGACGTAACCCTCAAGGAACGCTTCGCAGTCGTCATGGACGCAGAACACGACCCAGTAACGGTCCGCTTTCTAAAAAAAAGCAAAAGCAGAGAAAAAAGAAAGCCCAATTAATCAATGGCAAATTTCGTCGCTTTTGTTTTCGTTTCGGATGCACGGTGAATTAAACGAGTAGGGGTGATGGGTAAACGGGCGATTAATGGGTGGCATGGCGCATAATAATGATCACGATTGATTGGCTTGTCGGTTCGCAAGAAAAAAATAAAGCTGGGTTCAATGTTTCACGTTAATAACAATGACAGTAAGATACTTATAAATTCAACATTTGTGGCCCAGATTTTTTTGTTGCATTTAATACTGTTTCAATTGATTGAGAATTTCAATACGGACCCTTACCTTTCTTGCAGTGATTTTTTGGATTACATATTTAAAAATCAATCAACTTTCATTCTGGACGAATTGGTTTTTCTAGGTTGCTAACTGCACGTTACATATTCTGAGTGCCACGGTTGCCATTTCAGCCGGTGCAACTTTTCGCAACCGGAAAACTTACCAACTGGTTCACTGAGTGTTGTGTAATATTGTGTTATTGCCTGTGTGTTGTCCAATATGAAGTTTACAACTTCTGACAAGACCGTAATTGTCTATTGAACTAGACAAAGTGTGCTGATTGTTCGAGATTCACAAACGTTCTTTATATAAACTGATAATTTTTTAAAGTTTTAAGATATTTTTAACTGATAACTTTTCAGGTTTCGAAGTTCGTAAAACAAGATTGCTGAGCAAATTTTCAAAACATGTGAGAACGTTCACTTTTTCTTCGAGATTTTTACTGACAAAGTTTTCATAATAAAATCTCTTGAGGGTAACGACTCTTTCGTTATGAATATGATTTCGGATTATTGATTTTTTCACCAAAAATCTACAATTTCACGTTTTCTAAGTAAAGCCAATCCACATTGGACCAATCGATCTCAGATGAGCTTCTGAGTTCTCAAAGTGATCTCACTTTGAGAGTGGCCTCAGAAGCCTCCTTATTGTTAGTTTAAGTCGAACCAAATAAGCCCTCGATCGTTTTTCAATTATCTTGTTTCCTCAACCAAACTACACCATAACACTCAACGCAGGTTGTTGGAGGTGCCTTGTCTTCTCAACGAAAAGCCACCATTACTCTATGTAAGTGGCCCCAGCGTCAGCCTAAATGTTGATACAAATCTGTCCAAATCAACTGTCGAGCAAAATTAATAATTATCTTGTCTTCCCAATTAAGAATCATCCATAGATTTTGTTAGTGAAAAACATATGAGTTTAAGGCAGAATTAACGACCAAGAACATCCTGAACACGATGGGCTACAATGGGCTGGGCATGTCGAAGGAATGACGGACGACAGCCCTGTTAAAATGATTCTCGAAAACGATCCGACGGGTACGAGAAGAAGAGGCACGCAACGAACAAGATGGATCGATTAAGTAGAATGCGACCTGCGGACCCTTCGCAGGCAGCGAGGCTAGCAAGGTACAGCCATGGACCAAATACAATGGAGACAACTTCTGTGTTCGGCAGGTCTTATTGGTAAGATAAGTAATATCCTGAACTTGAAGAATGTTCAGAAAGCTAAAAAAATGCCTTATTAACATTGATAAACATTTAACATTTTTGTATTTTGCTGCGAATTTCTACATTATCCAAAATATACTTGAGTTCAGAACCTCAGATCAACAGTTGTAACAGGAGCTTTTCGGGCTATATAAGATTACGATATGTATTCAAAAATATAGAATGAACCTTATGTAAGGTTAACAGTCTGATTTGATAGTTGTGTGATTTTCAAGGGTCATCCAAACTGTCCTTGAGTTTAGAACTTGAGGTCTACAGTAGTAATTATAGCTTTTTGGGCAAAACAAAGTTACGCTACGTATTCAATCATATTCAGTGAACATTTCGAACGTAAAAAAACATTGACATAATCTGGTATGATCTAGATCATCCAAACTGTCCTTGAGTTCAGAACATAAGATCTAAAGTTGTAACAGTAGGTTTTTGGAGTATGCAAAGGGACAATATATTTTCAACGTTATTCATTGAATAGTGTGGAAGGTCAACAATCATAATGCGAAAATCTTGGGATATTCTAGGTCATCCAAACTGTCCTTAAATTCAAAACATAAAATCTACAATTTTAACGGTTGTTTCGGGCTGTATGAGGTAACGATATGTGTTCAAACATATTGAATGAATCTACTGAAAGCTCAACAGACATTATTTAATAACTTTGTGATCCTCTAGGTAATCCAAACTCTCCTAGAGTTTAGAACTTGAAATCTACGGTAGTACCAGTACTTTTTTGGGTTATACAAAGTAACGTCGCATATTCCAGCATATTTGGTGAATATTATCGAATGTAAAAACACACAGGAAGATAATCTTGGTTTGTTATAGGTCATCCGAACTGTTCTGGTGATCAGAACTTAAGATTTACTGTTGAACGTGATTTTTTTAGATAAAACAAAGATACAATAAATATTCAAACATATTCAATTAATATTCTTATATTTCTACCAATATTATAGAGTAATATGATATGTTCTAGGTCATCCAAATTATTCTTGAGATTAAAACATAAGACCTAGAGTTGTAAGAAAAGCTTTCTGGGCAATGCAAGCTACGAGGTGTATTGAAACATATTTATTGAATATCTCGGAAGAACAACAGACATTATTAGATAATCTGCGCCGATATTCTAGGTTATCCTAACTATCCTAGAGATCAAAACTTAAAATCTACCCAGTTCAAAAAAAAAACCTGTATTTTTTGGGTTATCTAATGCAAATAAACGCCTGAACTAGTCTGTTGTATGAAAGATTGCCAACATTGTTGTATGGCGCATGAAAGATTGCAAACAATTTAGTTGATTACGCTTCCTTTGACTTGATATTAAACGAGGGAAAATTCTACGCGCCAGTTATAATTCATTATTTTTTTTCTGTGTATAGCTGTAACTGTCTCTTTCTAGACTGAACAAAGAAACAATATGTATTTGACCAAATGAGGTGAGTCTTCTGAAAGGGCAACAGATACAATAAGATATCTTGGGATGATCTAGGTCGTCAAACTGCCCCCGAGTTCAGAAGTTAGGATCGAAAGTCGTAACAGTAGCTTTATAAGGTGACGATATGCACACGAAAACATTTAAAGAGTCTTCTGTAAGGTTGCCAATCATTATCAATTTAACTTGGGAAGGTCAGGTTAATAAACACTGACTTTGAGGTCAGAACTTATCATTACTTTGTATAGCGGATAAAGCTACTATTACAACAGTAGATCATAAGTACAGAGCTCCAGGACAGTTTGGATAACATAGAATATCCCAAGATCAAGGTTGCGGCTTATCATTTTTGACTTATCCATATTCATTTGCCGATAGCTCTTCTCAGAAGTTCAATTTCAAGATATGATGTATGATGAACTTATGGTGCATGAGTAGACCTACAACTTTGTCTAACAATACATAGCTCTATCTCTTATATCTGAGGAATAAGAGCGTATATTCGCAGTGATCTTCGCGATGAAATTCGCGGTGAAGATCACGTGAGGATCATCGTGAAGATCACTGTGAATATACGCTCTCATGTCGAAGATATAGGAGTTAGAGCAATGTACTGTTAGACAAAGTTGTAGGTCTACTCATGCACTACAAGTTCATCATACATCATATTTTGAAATCGACCCTCTAAAAGGAGATATTGGCAAATGAATATGCCTGAGTCAAAAATGATAAGCCGCAACCCTGCCCAAGATTATCTCATAATGTCTGCTGGTCTTCCAGGACATTCATTGAATATAGTAGATAAAGCTACTATTACAACAGAAGATCTTAAGTTATAAACAGCAGGACAGTTTGGATGACATAGAAAATAACAAGATTATTTCATAATGTCTGTTGATCTTCCAGGACACTAATTGAATTTGATTGAATTCATATCGTAATTTTGTATAGCACTTAAAGCTACTGTTACAACTGTAGAACTAAACTCCAGGACAGTTTGGACGACCTATCACATCCAAAAATAATAATTCCTACTTTTTTCAATCATTTCTATGTTATTGAGCACCAAATAAATTAGAATACACCATATTGTTTGGATACTAACGCTTGGGAAAATTTGAGCTTGGGAAAATGTGAAGGTTAAATCGGACCAAATAGACCCTCGGTCGTGTTTTAATAACATCGTCTTCCAAATGAAAGTACCATAACACTATGCGAGTAGCATCAACAGTATCCTTACTGTTGGAATAAGTTGGTCCATATTGATTCTTATGCGTTAGTAAAAATACAGTACTGGCAGAAAGAAGTACTCACTCGATACTTCGATTTTTTATTCCATACCAATTTTGTATCGATTCAAATATTGAATGTTTATTTAACAACTGCGTAGGTTTCTTAAAGTATTTCCACTCTGCGTGTTGGAAACTACGAATACCTTTGAAAACTTAACTAGAAATAAGAAGAAAAATTAGTATTTTCTATTTAACTTCAACTACCTATGCTTATCTTGACGGATACGCGTATTTCGTCTACAATGTGCAGACTTCTTCAGTGTCTCGTACTAATAACTCGACTTTGAAAACTTGTCGTCGATTCTCGATCAACAAGTTGAAAAAGGCGAGGTCGCTAACATAAACAGGGTCTTTAAAGCCCTTGAACGTGACTTGCAAAATATCGATGAAAACCATCTTGAACATCTGGTTGAAAAGATGTCAACAACAATATACCATGAGCACTTTATTTTTGCCACACTATGAAAAAACAGTAACTAATGTTTCTCCTATAATAAAATAAATTCAAATATTATCAAGTTTTTAATTTTCTATTTCGAAAGAACACTCATAATCAATCATTTTGTTCTAATATGCCAATATTGTACCACCGCAAACAAAAAAGTTACTCTTAATAAATAAAACCTGTCCACGTTAAATTTCGGACACCAGAATAATAGCAGCAAAATATCATTACACATAATTCAACAAAACCGATTGTAAATTTCACAATAATAGAGTTATAGCTACTTTGAAAACAGTTGATTAAGATATTAACCCTTCTTTCTGTAAAATTTTCGAACTGTCTGTGGTACAACCGCTATCAGGTTCCGTACGGTATCCTCAGATACGTCCACTGTGACAATTCTCCAACTTCTCTTGAAATCATCGGTACCATTTGTTTTCTTCTTAGTTGCGAAGAGTTTCCGCCTAACTAGAGTCCAGTACTTGTCTATTGGACGAAGTTCTGACAGGATGAGTTTGGATGGACCATTGTACATGACTGTTTATAAGGTGGCACAGCTGGAGGTTGTAGCATCTCTATACGTGAATACTCTGTACATATCCTATTTCAACAACTCTTGGACTGGAATTTCACCCGGAAATGCTCGGCATGAGGTTCTCCATGGCGGATAAAATAGACCGGAAGCTGTTTAATCTCAAGTAGTTTTTCGCCGTCCATTATGATACAAGGAAATGTTTGCAACACAAAAATGGTGTAAACACGACTTTTTGCAGTGAAATTTTGCTTGTCATCACGGTTGGGCACCATTTTCACTTTGTACGCCTACAGCCCATATCTCTCCTCCACTATTTGTACGTTTGATTTTGACTTCCCAATTTTGCGAGCCACGTTTCGGACAGAAAGATTGGGATTTTTCTCAATAATGGTTACAACCTTCTTGTCCATTTGTCGGGAGCATACTTTTAGATTTGTTCTACTTTCAACCATCCGATCCTCAGTCAAGCGCTGGTCAAATGATTTGCAAACATAGCACGGCACTTTTCGATAGTTTTAGTTTCTTGGCATTTATCGCGTAACGATAAATTCGGATTTTGCTGCCGTTCGTACAACATACGTTTGCGCACTTCCACTCGATTCGACGCCATTTTACTGAATGTAACAAGAATGTAAGCATCTTGCTCGACGAAATAAAGTGAAAAGTTTCAGCTGTCATATAAGTAAAACGTTACAGCGATCTATGAAATAAGTCAAAAGCTACACCGAAAGAAAAGTGTCAGCAATTTAACGTTGACAGGTTCTAAGCACAAATCAGCGTGAACCTTTTATTTCTGCCATTACTGTATTGTTTTCTTAAAAAAAAATAACATCACACTTTGTGAGTGGCCCTTACAACTTTCTTGCTATTGCTTTAAATCGTTCCAAATGAGCCCTCGAATGTTTTTCAATAACCTTGCTAATGAAATCCTTCATCACATGTGAGCGGCCCAGTTAATATAAATCCGCCCGAATGAAAAACCACTATCATAATTTGAAAACAGCATCTTTATTGTTGGTATAAATCGGCTTTCAAATGTTATCAAAACCTTTGCTTCACTAGTGAAACACATCCTCACACTAAGTGAGTGATTCCAATGGCTTTAAATCGGTTTAATGTGGCTAGTAAGTGTGGTTGAAAATCTTGTTTTTTTTTTCTAAGCAGGTAAACCATCATCACACCTTGTGAGTGGTCCTAATGGCGTCCTCACTGTTGGTTTAAATCGGTAATAATATTTAAATTAAAAGAAAAAATCCCTAAAACCAACAAAAATGAACCCTGCGGACAACCCAGTCCTTTTATCCAACATTCCAGTGATTTTTCGTGAAAGTGCAGAGGATCTCGGCTTTCAACCAAGCAAGTATCACGTCAATACTTTCCTACATTATTCTTATTTGACTTGACATTTGACATTCGTATTGCCTTAATTTAGGATTTATCAGTTCAATAAAAATATTTATATTCTTCCATTCGCCAGACTTTTGTTTCAAGCAACTCGCAAATACCGCAACACAATCAAATGAATTTCACTACTGACAGCACCTAGAAATTCGCGTAATCCTCGACTGTTAAAACAGACCTGTTGGTTTTTAAGTTTTATTTCCATTTTAGAATTCGAAATTCTGGCCCGTATGCATGACCCATTGAAGTCGAGAAAATTTTCAACCCGAATATTTCCTCGACCGAACTGGGAATCAAACCCGCCGCATCCAACTCACTAAAACCGTGCCGTTACCCACTAGGCTATGAGCGGCCTCAATTTTTGAAAACAGTTCCTCTAACCGTGATCGCTTCAGAACGTGCCCTAAACTAGGTTTAGGCGTGCATTTAGAGGTTACATACTTCAGCGCTAGAATGTTTACGCTATCATAATACAAACAGCTGTGTTTTGTTTACTGTCCGATTGAGAAAAAATAAGTCTGCCTGGCGAGAAAACATACCTTGGTGAAACGTGTTGAACGTGTGCCACGCCGGGTTTGTCCGTGTCAAGTCCATCGGCTAGGCTTAAAAGCCTGTTCCATTGACATAACACTAACGAGCGGCTCGGCGCGGTGGTGGTTGTGAATATACTCAAAGCCACTCGGTCTGGTCTCCCTTATTGGTACAACAAAGCACGAAGCTAAAAGTAGGTACAAGTTTGGCGCAATCGTGTTGACGTGGGAGACCTTGGACAAATTCGCCATAAATTTATAATTGACCGACATGACAAATTCGTTGACTGCTGTAAAGCGGATTTGAAAATCTGTCGATCGATATGAACTACAAAACCAGTCTTGGAATAGTTCGGCTCAGGCACGATTTGAAAAGAGGGTTGATCTACGCCTCGGCGCGAAACACGATAGACGATGTGGGTAGGTTTTAGTTTGAAAGCCACTTTGAAGGTCAAGAAGCATACGACCGAAAAATGAAAGCGGCCTTTCAAAGTCTGATGGATTGAGACCTGTCACGCTGATATGGGCCTTTGCTCAGCAGGATGGAACGTCGAATAGCTGGTAATGGCATAAATTTATTGAGTGCAAGTCGAGCAATAATGTCACAATTGCATGATGTTTATGCTTCGCTGACGCACCGGGCTCTGATCGTATTACTTCGTTCCTATTAGGCGATTACGTGTGTGTACTTTTACTACACAGTAGAGTGAGCCCACGCAAGCTTTATTATATCGTCGTTCGTTATGGCATTTCGCCACTCGTTATTATTGTTTTTGTTTTTGCCTAGTGCTGATGAACGATCTTCCGATGCATACGGCTTGCTGCGATCCAATCGAGATGAAAGCCAAAGCGGCTATCCAAACGAAAGAGAATTGCATTCGTAATTCATATACAAGTAAGGAGTGAAAACATTGCAGCAGTCAGTCATTGTTTGCATTTCCACGCTTCCTTGCTCCGGTCTGTTTTCGCTTTTATTTTCCTTTTCTCCAATCTATTTTGGTAGAAATTTGTTGTCAAGAAATGAACCTCGACGGCAGCCGGCACCAGCTGGCCGGGAATGGAGGCATGCGCTACGCACAATCCGCTGCTGCCGAATCCGAGGGGCCATTCGGGGGGCCGTCGGTATCGTAATCGGTAATTTTGTAATTATTACTCGTCTGCATGCCGTTCATTATGTGCTGTTGGCTGATGGATTTGCTGATTGTTAACCAATTACGCGCCGCTGTGGAGTAGGTGATTGCTTGTTAGCTAATAGCATTAGTGTTTTATATTATTTTTATAAAACAGGCTTGGATTTTTGAGGAATTGATAAGAAATAAATCATCAAATAGGGAACTGGAATAGGTTGGTGATGTTTAAGATAATAGGGCAGATTTCGTAGAGAATCTTAACGTAATTATAGACGAACCATTCCTCTAACTGGTTATTTGATTAGTATTTGGGTCTGAGCAGGAATGCAAGGTCTGTATCCACATTAATTCGGACAAGTTCAAATCACTGACACTTTTGAAATATTGCACGCAGGAGTGAAAAATTTCGCTGAAGTTTGACTGTTAGTTTTTAATGAAAAAGACTATGATTACTGTTTACATTCCATGTTAAGTGTTCAAGATGGCGACGAATGGAAACCACGTGCGTGTGCATATTTTATGCGGACGTATGGAAAATCCTGACTTGTCAATATGAGAACTTGCAAAACAAATTGGATTTACCAAAATCCAAACATCAAGGTGTGCTCTAGTCATTTTCGACACGTTTGATGGTAGAGAGGAAACCGAAAAGTGATAATAACAATGGACGTGCTGACCGTGTTATGGAGCGAAAGGTGAAGAGGGTATTGAATCTGTTCGAATAGTAGCTTGTAAAATAGAAATGTCACCTGGTTTTCTCCACAAAACGCTTGGGGCTTAAGTCGTATAAAGGGCGATACGGTCAAAATTTGGTCAATATCAACTTGACGTATTTCTTTCAATTTTGCATTTAAAAAACCTGAACACCCCTCATTTTGAAGGTGTGTGTGTGTAGAATTTTGCTCCTATTTTGATTTTGGAATTCACTCTTCAGTTGTCAAAATGCCGTCCAAGCAAGAAGAGCAGCGTATCAAAATTTTGCTCGCGCATCGCGAAAATCCGAGCTACTCGCACGCAAAGTTGGCAAAATCGCTAAAAGTTGCCAAATCAACCGTTACAAATGTAATTAAAGTGTTTGGGGAACGTTTGTCGACAGCCAGGAAGTCTGGATCGGGGGGAAATCGAAACCCGGAAGCCGCTGAGACGACAAAGAGAGTTGCCGGTAGTTTCAAGCGAAACCCTAACCTATATCTCCGAGATGCCGCAAATAAGTTGGGTGTATCGTCTACAACCGTGCATCGAGCCAAAAAACGAGCCGGACTATCGACTTACAAGAAGGTAGTGACTCCAAATCGCGATGATAAACAAAATACGACGGCCAAAGCGCGATCCCGGAGGCTGTACACGACGATGCTGACGAAGTTTGACTGCGTGGTAATGGACGACGAAACCTACGTCAAAGCCGACTACAAGCAGCTTCCTGGACAGGAGTTTTATACGGCAAAAGGAAGGGGAAAGGTAGCAGATATTTTCAAGCACACGAAACTGTCAAAGTTCGCAAAGAAATATCTGGTTTGGTAAGCCATCTGTACCGGTGGCTTGAAAAGCAGCATTTTCATAGCTTCCGGGACTGTCAACCAAGAAATTTACGTGAAAGAGTGTTTGAATAAACGTCTGCTGCCGTTCCTGAAGAAACACGGTTGTTCCGTAATGTTTTGGCCGGATTTGACATCTTGCCATTACGGTAAAAAGGCCATGGAGTGGTACGCCGCCAACAACGTGCAGGTGGTTCCCAAGGACAAGAACCCTCCCAACACGCCAGAGCTCCGCCCAATTGAGAAATACTGGGCTATTGTCAAGACCAAAAAAACTGCTAAGGACGAGCAGCAGTTCAAGGCAAACTGGCTTTCTGCGGCGAAGAAGGTGGACAAGGTGGCTGTACAAAATCTGATGGCAGGGGTCAAGCGTAAGGCCCGGCAATTCGGATTTGGAAAAGCGGAAGCCTAACTGAATATTTTTCCTGAATTTTATACTAATTTAACTTGAAAAAGAAATTTAATTTGATTTTTTAAATAAACGATTTCACCGATTTACACGCGTTTTCCCTTGACCAAATTTTGACCGTATCACCCTTTAAAGTAAAAACAGTTTCAAACTTGACTTGACAACAGACTTGTTCCTATCTTATACTGGCCCAATCTTTTTTTAAGCTGGTCCAACGACCCATTAGGCCTGCCCAGGCCTGACAATGTTTCGCCACGAAACTCGGTTGAATGCTACTGGAATTCAGTTCCTGGAGTGTCCCAAACTTCCAAGATAATGGTCTTGCTCGCGTCTTGTTCCGGCCATATTCGGCTCGCTCGATCTTCCGAACTCCTCTGATTTCCTTCCGCTTGAAGTATTCGTAATCTTCCTCTAGAGTAATGCCGATAGGAATTATTCCGGTGATAACGAATACTGCACGGAAAAATATCCGTGCCCAGATTCGTGAACTGCAGTCATGAATTTGAGAACAGGCAAAAATACACCGTGGATCGAATCACGTAATCATGAACTAAATAACGTTTAAAGGGAAAAATCCTAAAAACGTGAACTAGTTCACGGTCCATTCTAATTTACATTTTCAGACAATACGCCCTGTTCAACAACACTCGGTTCTGCCTGGTTTGCAGCATGTACAGATACCCCAGTATTGATGAGGTAACACTAGCCATATGCTGCCTCTTAATTCTGAATGGTCCACTGACATGATTCTAGCGTTGAAGGTTTCGCAGCCTTCTAACAGGCATAGTCGACCTGGCTGTTGAAGCTCAGCCGGTCGTCGATACTTTAGCACATGCTTCGAGACTATGGCATGTCCTCCAATGGTAATTTCAGCCCACTGCATAACTTTACAGTTACTGACCAATAGCAGGTCCGTTTTGTGGTGAGCTCACTGCAGCTCTGCTCCATGCATCCAGTCTTGAATTGTGTCAATCGTTCCGGTCACCAATATTCCAGCGTTTCACCTGAAAAAATGAGGATGCTCAGTAGCTCAGGATGTAATTCGGATGGTGTAACCAGCGAAGACAGGCTATCTTCCTGTATGGCTAGTGCCAATTTGCTGCTTGCCAACGCTGCCGATGAAGAGCTGCTGTTGGTATCACCGTACAAACGTAATGCATCGAAGGAATAATCATAAATGAGCACCTTCAGTCAGTTGAACATACTTCTGGATATGTATCCTCGACGAAATCGTATTAATTGGGGATTTCAACCTCCCCGGTGCCAAATGGCGGCGTGGATCCGCCAGCTTCCTTTATCCCGACCCTTCTCAATCGCGCGTCCATGCGAGGTCAGTTTCAATGCTTGATCAGTATTATGTTGCATCCTTTCGTCAGATTAATTCATAATGAAAATGGACGATCTCTTGACCTTTGCTTCGTGAATGCCGACACTCCACCAAGCATCATGCTAGGCCTATCTGCCCATCTATCCACCACTTCTTCTCAATCTCGTGACTATTGAACTGATCGAACCCGCTATTGTACCGTTATCTACCTACAATGACTTCTGCAATGCAGATTACGACAGCATTCTCGATGTTCTTAGCTGTATTAACTGGAATGAAAACCCTCGACATGAACGACGTCGATAATGCCACTACCACGTTCTCCAACATCTTGAGCTAATTGATCGACAGACATGTTCCAAAGAAAGTCTCTCCAGCCTCGAAAAAAGTACCATGGCTGACAGATGTCCTGCGTAGGCTGGAATCAAAAAAGAGGGCGGCTTTACGAAGGTTTTCGAAACACCAGTCGATAGCATTACGGAACCATTACGTGACACTCAACCATCGATACAAGCAGCTGGCTCGACGCTGCTTCTCGGCCCACCAACGCAAGCTGCGAAGCAAACTGAAGCATAATCCTAAGGTGTTCTGGGGAGTATCACGTGGAGAACGGTTTACCTTCATCCATCTCTCGGAACGGGTTTATCGCTGAGTCCGTTGTCGCCATCTGTAGCATGTTCGCGAAAAAGTTTGCAGATGTTTTCCCTAACGATGCCCTCCAGCCACAGCAAATCGAAGTTGCTTCGAGTAACGTCCCTTTGTCTGACCGGTATTTCAACGCAATCCCTATCGACGATGCAGACATTGTTGCAGCGGCAAACAAGTTGAAGACGTCAAGCAGCGCTGGACCGGACGGTATTCCATCCGTGTTTCTAAAACATTGCATTGCTTCGCGGACTTATGCTACATCTATCGGTCATCATTGACAACCGGTGAATTTTTATCACTAAGCAAGGAAGCGTCCATGTTTACCGTGCACAAAAAGGGAGTTAGGAGAAATGCCGATAACTATCGCGGAATTTCGAGCTTGGCGCAGCCTCTAAGCTGTTGGAACAAAGTATCAGCGACGATAAACATGGATTCATGCCGAAGCGTTCAACGACCACTAACCTTTTATCAATCACTTCCTTCATCATGGATGAGATTTCATCTGGTTCACAAACGGAAGTTGTCTACATGGACCTATCTGCTACCTTCGACAGAATCAACCATGACATCGCTGCACTATGGTACTAGGGTGGACCTTTTATGTTCATAATAAAAATTTCAACTTTTTATTCTTTTTTTTAGAAGATTTTTTAGAGAGATTTAGGAGATTTTTTGCTTGTACAGAATTGTAGATAATTTAATTTAATGAAACTTTGCTGAAAAAAATTAACTTCTATCTCATCTACGTATCGTTTTATAACCGTTTTTCTAGCTTTCCTTAAGGTGGGAGTTAAAAAAACAGTTTAAAGTTAAAAAAAACAAGAGCAAAGTTTCATTAAATTAAAATATCTAAAATTCTTCACAAGCAAAAGTCTTCTAAATCATAAGAATAAAAAGTTGAAACTTTTATTGTGAACATAAAGGGACCAACCTTGTCCCACGCAAACCAAAACAGCTTGCAAGACATTTTACTAAATCTGAGTTGGTCTGATTCGTGCCGCACTGTGTGCCATTTGGCTAGCGTCTGATTTTACAGTTCAATTTTTGTCATTACTCTGTCGTAACTCACAATATCATTATAGTTTATGATATTGTTTTATTGATTTTTCTTCAGAGATTATTTAAACATTACTTATTATTTTTTATGTCCATTTGTCTTTAATTCCCTTTCAATTGAATTTTCCTTGTTTCAGGAGCAACTCCTAACTCAGGAGCAATAACTATTGGGTCAGCAAAAATAAAAGTGGATAACTGTTATAAAATCAACATCAAGCAGCAAATAGTGACCATGGCAACAGTAAATTAAAATGTATAAATGTTCTGAAAAATTTCAATAGATTTAACAAAATTTTTCAGGCGTCACGTTTTTGGCGAATTGCTGCTATCACTGAAAACGAACGAAAACGTGCATAAGCGTGGACCCACAGAACTCTACACATAAACAATTTACAACATTTCTTGCATTTCAAGATCAACCGAATGAAGATCATATATAATAGGTTCGTATCTTGTAGTTTTGTAGTATTGTAGTATTTTTCATTTACATAAATATATACACTATCACATAAATATTTCATGGGACGGACCATCAGGGCACCCGATTAAAGCACTCTGGATGGGCTAACAGTTTGTAAATAAAGGGCGGCCTCTTCTCCCCGCCCATTGGGGCATCCTCGTGTTAAAGGGCGATACGGTCAAAATTTGGTCAATATCAACTTGACGTATTTCTTTCAATTTTGCATTTAAAAAACCTGAACACCCCTCATTTTGAAGGTGTGTGTGTAGAATGTTGCTCCTATTTTGATTTTGGAATTCACTCTTCAGTTGTCAAAATGCCGTCCAAGCAAGAAGAGCAGCGTATCAAAATTTTGCTCGCGCACGTCGCGAAAATCCGAGCTACTCGCACGCAAAGTTGGCAAAAATCGCTAAAAGTTGCCAAATCAACCGTTACAAATGTAATTAAAGTGTTTGGGGAACGTTTGTCGACAGCCAGAAGTCTGGATCGGGGAAATCGAAAACCGGAAGCCGCTGAGACGACAAAGAGAGTTGCCGGTAGTTTCAAGCGAAACCCTAACCTATCTCTCCGATATGCCGCAAATAAGCTGGGTGTATCGTCTAGCAACCGTGCATCGAGCCAAAAACGAGCCGGACTATCGACTTACTAAGAAGGTAGTGACTCCAAATCGCGATGATAAACAAAATACGACGGCCAAAGCGCGATCCCGGAGGCTGTACACGACGATGCTGACGAAGTTTGACTGCGTGGTAATGGACGACGAAACCTACGTCAAAGCCGCGACTACAAGCAGCTTCCGGGACAGGAGTTTTATACGGCAAAAGGAAGGGGAAAGCGTAGCAGATACTTTCAAGCACACGAAACTGTCAAAGTTCGCAAAGAAATATCTGGTCTGGCAAGCCATCTGTACCTGTGGCTTGAAAAGCAGCATTTTCATAGCTTCCGGGACTGTCAACCAAGAAATTAGGAATTTACGTGAAAGAGTGTTTGAATAAACGTCCGCTGCCTTTCCTGAAGAAACACGGTTGTTCCGTACTGTTTTGGCCGGATTTGGCATCTTGCCATTACGGTAAAAAGGCCATGGAGTGGTACGCCGCCAACAACGTGCAGGTGGTTCCCAAGGACAAGAATCCTCCCAACACGCCAGAGCTCCGCCCAATTGAGAAATACTGGGCTATTGTCAAGCGGAACCTAAAGAAGACCAAAAAAAACTGCCAAGGACGAGCAGCAGTTCAAGGCAAACTGGCTTTCTGCGGCGAAGAAGGTGGACAAGGTGGCTGTACAAAATCTGATGGCAGGGGTCAAGCGTAAGGCCCGGCAATTCGGATTTGGAAAAGCGGAAGCCTAACTGAATATTTTTCCTGAATTTTATACTAATTGAACTTGAAAAAGAAATTTAATTTGATTTTTTAAATAAACGATTTCACCGATTTACACGCGTTTTCCCTTGACCAAATTTTGACCGTATCACCCTTTAGATTACTTGGTCTTTTGACCAATTGTTTAATTTTGTGGTTGGAAGGAGATTCTTTATATCCCTGTGGATACGTATAAGTGATGTTGCCTTTCGATCCACCCAACCCCTTTTTGATCCTTCATACAATGGCATGGTTAGGATTATCAGTGGTTATTAAAGCTTGACCAAGTCTAACAGCGAGGAGAGCCCATTGCTGTCGGACTTAGTTTCCGTGCTACAATGGGTGGTAGTACATATCATACATCATACATCATACATGACAGCTTGCAAGATCTGGCCAAAACATGACAGGTTAATTATGGGATCTGATGAATGACAACATTCGCTTTTGGAGACATTCCGTTCTGTACAGCTCTGAATTAAATGTCTTATCAGTGATGGAAACCTTGGTCTTGCCAAATCATGTATTTACGTGCAAAATTATCTGCAAACGCAAACTTGAGTTTGTCGAAACTGACGTGTTTTGTTTTTGCTGCGTCGTTTTCGCGAACAAAAATCAAACAATAATTCAAAATTTAACATAGCGGGGATTTGATATTGGCAGTGTGGAGTGAAAAAAAAAAGACCAGTGCATGTAGAAAACGGTCATTTGCTTGTCAGAAGCAGCAAACGAAGACAATGCGCATGCGTGCGTGAAAAGCTGCCACATTATTTCAGATGCATTCACCACGTAAGCAGTGTATCGAATATAAGCTATCCACATACATTTGCGTTGTACGCATGTATTTGTGATGGTTTTTTATGCTCTGAACACTGCATGCTGTGCGTTTGACTGTCAGCTTTCTTTTGTTTACTTGTTTGTGCGGTTCAAATTCTGCGTTTTCAAAATGTCGCGTTTTGAAAAGGAAGTGAAAATTAAGGTTCTGGACACATGGCTAAGTGAGAAGGGTATTACTATGCAAAAATTGGCGAAGCGGTTTGGAATTCATTATGCGAGTGTTAAAACCAT
This sequence comes from Aedes japonicus, assembly GCA_034211315.2. Classification (NCBI taxonomy): domain Eukaryota; kingdom Metazoa; phylum Arthropoda; class Insecta; order Diptera; family Culicidae; genus Aedes; species Aedes japonicus. The sequence continues at coordinate 47,489 of JASCZW010005866.1, forward strand.
CATTAATAAGTTTGGGGAACACTATTCTTTGGATGAGCTACCAGGAAGAGGCAGAAAACCCGGTTCTTCCAACCCGAAACTGGAGCAGAAAGTGGTATCTCTAATCATGAAGAACAAATCAATGTCAATACGTGATTTGGCCAAAAAAGCAGGAACGAGTGTCGGAATGATCCAGCGTATCAAGAGGCGAAACCACCTGAAGACCTACAAAAAGCAGAAAATCTCGAAACAAAGTGCAGAACAGAAGAAGCGAGCAGCAACAAGGGCCCGTCTTTTGCAGCGTCCGGATGCATGCGTTATGATGGACGATGAGACCTATGTAAAGAAGGACTCAAAAACCCTTCCAGGACCACAATACTTTACTGCCGTCGTTGGGGAGGATGTGAGCGAATCGACCTGATTCAAGTGGAGAAATTCGGTCGAACGGTACTGGTATGGCAAGCAATATGTTCCTGTGGTTTGAAGTCAACCATTTTTTACACTACCGGAACTATAAATGCGGAAATCTATCGATCTGAGTGTCTCCAGAAGAGATTGTTGCCTTTTTGTAAGAAGCATAGTACACCTCCACTGTTTTGGTTGGATTTAGCGTCGGCTCACTATGCCAAAACCACTCTCAATTGGCTTACGGAAAAGGGTATAGATTTCGTTGAGAAAAATATCAATCCACCAAATTGCCCTAAGCTTCGACCCATCGAACGTTACTGGGCAATCGTGAAGAGGGTCTTCAAGAAGACTGGTAAGGCAGCTGGGAACATGCAGGAGTTCAAAAAAATTTGGGCTCAAGCGTCCAAAAAATGCGATGCAACACTTGTCCGGAACTTGATGAAGAGCATTCGATCCAAAGTTCGAAAATTCGTGAAGGAATAACTTAAATTTCATCCGGTCTTCATTATGTTCAAGTTTAACCTCGTACAATAAAGGATCATTTTTTTGTATGAATAAAATATCGGTTTTCAACATAATTTGAAGGAAAGTTTGTGGATAGTTTATTTTCGATACAATCCTCAGTTGTTTAGGTTGCATATCTAACGGGCGGTTTGGCAACGTCAATTTTTGCGCTTATTTTGTCACGAGTGCATGAAGCTAATTACGAATCAACGTCGAGAATTTTCATGTTAACGAATGAACAAGCGAGTGTAATTAAGGAAGCGGCCATGGGTGAGATGTATCTGACTATAACTATATAACAATAACCTTATTTTTTAATAATACCAAATACGTGCCTGGTTTGGAAATTTAACATTTCCAAATCTGGAAGTGTGTTGCAGTGCTTTTATCCAAATGATATCGGTAATGTTTACATGCGGGGCCTATTGTATGTGAAAGTAACATCGGAATGGGCGTGACTCTCCAGACATTCTGAAATGGGTTGCTGGATCAGCAGTAGAGCTATCACTTTCTAGCTCTCGGATTAGAGCTGCTTCCAATGATCACTTGAGGGATTGTTGTAAACAGATTTCTTCCATAATACCATTGCGGCCAATGAGTGTTAGATTGCACACACACACACACACACACATACTTAGATTTTTTTTTTTGCCGTGTTCGGTGTTTTTTTATTTTTGCCGGACTTCCAACGGCTGAACGTTCGATAGTCCGATATAAATTACGTCGCGTTAAAAATATTCTCGTCTTTCCTGTTCCGTTTACTTTAGGTTCCGTTTGCACGTCACGAGTTATACACGAATTCACTAAACTTTCAACTTTAATTTTTTAAAGTTAGAGTCTAATAGCTTTATTTAAAGTTAAAGTCTAATAGCTTCATTAGACTAGTTAAAGTTAAAGTCTAATAGCTTTATTTCGTGACATTTTTAAACCACGCACACTTGTGCCTGACCGCAATAGCATTCATATTTTCTGTTGGTTTAAATCGGAATCAGAATTTTAAATAATTACACTGTACATCTCCCGTCAACCGGATGTCTGGAGTCTAAAATATCTAAAATATTATGGTTATCAAAACGATAACCCAACCTGAATTCAGCGTTCCGTTTACCAAAACATTGAAGATGACTGTTAGTCCCAAACATCATCTGTTGGTTCTCTGTGTTATTACAGCCGATCTGGCAATAACAGAGTAGCAACCGCAAGCAGTCAATCATGCTCATGCTCATGCTCAAACACAAACTTGAGTTTGTCAGGAACATCTCCCAGAGCCATGGCCAAGTAAAATTTTTGTCCCGTTAGGTTTCATCATCCATGACGAGACAGCCATTGAATTTTGTCAACACCTGATCATACAGTTTTCTGGCACGGATTCTGGCCACATTGTTCTGCTTTTGGCCAAATCGCTCTATTTGGCCAAATCGCGGTCTGAGATGTTGGGGTTTGCCTTAATGTTCTTGATGACTTTGTTCCGCTATTGACGGTTGACAGTATACCCGCTCGACGCTGGCTGTGAGGCTTGCGATCCGTCAACAAAGTTTCTCTGTACGTTTTCGGGAAAAACCCAACACTTCAGCAAGTTTTGGCCCAGACCACGAAGGGTTTTCCAAATGATTGCGCATAATTATTTTTCATCTTTCTTCTTCCATTTTGTATTTCTCTGAAACACGTTCGAACTGCATCGCAAAAAAACTTTTGATGTTGTTATTTTCATAGGGAACACATAAGATGTCATAGCTTACAAATCCGACCACTAGGGTCGCTGTAAAAATGTTTGTACCAATACTAAATGGGCTACCCCTTATTTACTCTGTTTTGTACTCTTTTAAATTAAAAGTAATCAAATTGGTTATTTTTTTCTAAATCTCGATCTACAACCGCTCTGTATATGGTCGAGTCAAACCAAGGAATAACTTTCCTACAATCAGTAGGAACAGTAAGGATCGGAACAAAGGAGTCATGTAAATTCAACAACACAGAATTTTAAAATTCGATCAGCTGATTCGAATCATTGACTGGATAGTATGATCGCCAGTCGTTCGATTGAAAAGCTTTTATTAGGAGTTCTACTTCGATGGCATTGTATTCACGACACTGAATTGTCTTCGGAGAAAGCTTCGAGTCGAAATCGATAGATGCGAACAGTAGATCATGCCTAGATAGAACAGGTACTTTGATTTGACTAAATCTTAAAAACTTTTGCCGTGTCATTATTAGTCAATATCAAATCCAATTGAGATGGGCCATTTCTATGAAAAAATTGGCTAACTTCCAAAGCTTTTAAGAGATTGCGTAAACATTTATATTTTGAAGTCTTTAGAACCTGCATGATTTGCCGAGAGAGTATTAAAAACAAAAAGATATTTTCATAAAAAACCTGTAAGACGTTACATCACACAAAGGTATTAAGAAATGTTGGACTGCATCATATATTTGTTGCACATGGCCAACAAAGAATGCCCTAGCATTTTTTTAGGATTGTCAGGGGGATCCCATCTGGTCCAGGTGGCCAAGGCAATTTTGGTTTTTCAATTCCGACATTAACTTGTTCAATTGAAAATATTATACATATGCAGTACATTTTCCGGAACGTTAAAAAGAAAGTCCTTAATCTGTTAATCCGAATTCGAATCAGGATTGAAAATACTCGAACAATTGCGGGCAAACAGATTGCTCAATTCTTCAGGGGTACTGGCAATATCATCTTGAAGGTTATAAATCCTAAACCTCAGGTTTCTGTTAAACAACAGATCACTAATTTGCAGTTAGGCAAACCCCTTAACATTTCAGTAAGCTATTTGCCCTACGAGAATGCACCTACCAATCATAACAAAGCCAAACGTAAAGACTTTGTTGTCTGAGGTCTGGTCCTGAGGCTTGTTAAACAGTGCATTCAACCGCCGGCTGGTCGTTGCTGCAACCTCTCAACTCGTTACAGTCACAAAACATATACAGAAAGAAATATGTCTACATGAGCTACAAATCTCCCGCTCGAGTCCAAACAAACCGACCCGAGCCGAGCCGAGCGTGGGGCGGATAGATCTTTATATATGCAGATCTCGGCATGTGCTGAGAAATTCTCATTTTCTTTTTCTTCACCATTTAAACAAATGAGATTAAAAGCCTCCCACGGTTCGGTTGCATTACTTATGGGGGTACGGACCAAACCCGTATATCGCTGTCGTCATCTTCGTCGTCGTGGTCGCGGCATTTCTGTGTCCATTCGAAGCCGACTGGTGGAACTTTCGCGCGCTCGATATAAGTGTATCTCCGCACACTGCACAGGGCCGAGATTGAAAAGCGAAAAGTTCAAGTCAAACGGTATTATTGCGCTGTTAGAGGGCTCTAGACAGGGGATTTGCTTGTTGTTGTTGTGGTGGTTGCGCCACCCGTGACTCGCGTGAAGGGATTTCGTACGTACTTTCCTTTCTCCACCGGAGCCGAGAGCGACTCTCTGCCTGGCAAAAGGTTAAGAAAGACCTAATGAGCTTATAATAACCTCGGTACATGAATGACTGCGCATCTGACCAACCGAATTGGCAGCGCATGTATTGTTTGGATACACCCAAAATTGGTGTTGGGCCATTTTGGGAGCATTTCTCTTCATTGTTGTATTATTTGGGAGTAATGGTCTATTTAATGGACCGCAATGCTCCGATGATAATTTTTTGGCTCCTGTGTACAATGGATTAGGTTTTGTTATCCAATTCCACGAGTTCGAATTGATAAGAAATTTCGGCGTAATTGCTTCTGTAAACAAACACCTAAGATCCGTTTTCGTCAATGAAATGTAGCGGAATGTTTCAAAAACAGATACGCAGATGAAAGAACAGGCAGCAGGTTGGTAGGGTTAATTAGTTCCAGGTTTGATGTGCCCTCTCCAACGCATCTACCAGCCAGCCACGAAATCCAGTGGATAGTCGCCTACTGTTGTAATATAACAGACCGAAGGCGGCAGCAGTTTACATAGATAGCATCTGTCGGTATGCAAGCAATGCAATGAATTGTTCGCAATTTACCTCGGTACCAAAATGGAAATTTAGATGAGCTGCTTTTTTCGTGTATATTGATGTAATGCCAAGGAAGTAGCTTGGAAGCTCGGCAGATTGTAAATCTTTTTCAATTTCCTTTTGTTATAGTAGGTTTGGAGGTAGCAAATTTGGATGGTATTTATTTGCCTACCGTGTTTCTAGGCTTATGAGTGTAAACGAAGAAACTTGTAGTACACGTTTGAAAGAAAGATTTGTTGGACTCCAAATCATTTTCTAGATATGGATAAATTTGATTGAAAAGCATCTCTGAAGTTTACAGGGTGACAATGGTTGCCTGTCAGTAAAATAAATGTTCATAAAAACACAACGAATTTCTTTAAATCAACAAACGCTTTGTTACCTACACACTGCCAAAATGTAGTGTGAATTTCGGTGCTTTTAGATCGACACATGCAAGCGTCCTTTAACACTTAAGTCCTTTAGAATGAGTAGAAAGAAATGAGAACACATCTTTTGTCGACTTCTGTATGTATCCGTTTCAGGAGACATAATTTTACTCGAATTCTTTGTTTACGTTCCTCGAGTGTTCACAAAGACGAATTACGCCTCGTGTAAAAATAATAATTTCTAAGTGTATACAAACATACATTTCATTATTAAAAAATTGCATGTTTAGCTCGAACCTCTCACCTTTTTTATGACCAACCTTAGAGTTTAAAGCTTCACAACTGGTACGCACCGGTTCTTGCGGCATATTGTCCCAAATTTTGATCAAGAGTTTCTTGAAAGATTCAAGAGTGTGACGTGTTATGCTTCCAATTTTACTGAGCATGTATCATCAGGCATAGAAATTCAAAGAATTGCGGTCTGAGGATGTGACAGGCCATTCTTGCGATCATATGAAATGTGGCAAATGTTGGCGACACCATTCCTTTGTTGTTTTCGATTGACGAGAAGGAGCAGAATCCTGTTGAAAACAGTAGTTTTCCGTCTGGAACCACCTCATACTCTCGCCACATTTTGAATTCGCTTCACAGCCAACTTATCTCTGACAACATGTGCAAGTTTAGCTGCATATACTCTAAGGTGTTGCCCATTTAGTTTTGGAACACACATTTTTGATTCTTACAGCGACCCTAGTGGCCGGATTTGTAAACTATGATATCTCATGTGTTCATAACAACAATAACAACATCAGAAGTATTTTTTTCGCGGTGCAGTTCGAACGCGTTTCAGAGAAATACAAAATGGAGGAAAAAAGAAGAAAAATAATTGTGCGCAATCATTTGGAAAAACCCCTCGTGGTCTGGGCCAAAACTTGCCAAAGTGTTGGGTTTTCCCCGAAATACAATGTGGCGTGTTTTGAAAAGGTACAGAGAAACTTTGTCGACGGATCGCAAGCCTCAAAGCAAGCGTCGGGCGGGTGTCAATCGTCAACTGCGGAACAAAGACATCAAGAACATTAAGACAAACCCCAACATCGCAGACCGCGATTTGGCAGAAAAGTTTCACGCCGCACGCAGTACCGGGCAACGGAGTCGTCTCCGGGAAGGCTTCAATTCATACCGTGCCTGTAGACAACCAAATAGAGATCAAAAGCAGAACAATGTTGCCCGAATCCGCGCCAGAAAACTGTTTGATCAGGTGTTTCCTCATGGATGATGAAACCTATGTATAAGCCGATTTTGAACAGCTACCGGGACAAAAAATTTACTTGGCTACGGCTTGGGGAGATGTTCCTACCAAATTCAAGTTTGTGTTTTGGCATCTGTAGCGGTAAGAAGACCAAGATTTTCGTCACTGTTAAGACATTTAATTCAGAGCTGTACAGAACGAAATGTCTCCAAAAGCGAATATTGCCATTCATCAGATCCCACAATGAACCTGTCATGTTTTGGCAAGATCTCGCAAGCTGTCACTACAGTAAAACGGTACTACAGTGGTACAAAACTAACGGGATTCAGTTTATACCGGAAAAATCAACCCACCAAACTGTCCCCAGCTCAGACCGATAGAGAGATTTTGGGCAATTATGAAGAGGAAGCTAAAGGTGAATGGCATTGTCGCCAAATATAGCATATGTTCCAATTCTAACTGGGCCACACCTTATCATACGGTTGGCTGTGAGTGTCAACAGAAACATTTTTTGATCGATTTTTTTTTTGTTTATCCGTTAATTCACTGTTTGTTATATGCTTTAATTTCAAATCTTGGCTGATGAAAAAGATTGAACTCGAAAAAATGCAACACTTTCTTTTGTGTGTAACTTTAGCAATAAGCATGCGTAAAAATTGATGAAATTTTGGATAAACCTAGTTTAGGCTGTAATGTTTACATATTTACACATTTCGTCACAATCTATCAAGTGGTTTTTGTGATAGCCAGTCCCACAGGAGGATCGCGAAACAGTTGCTAATCGACGATTCGACCGTGTCCCGTGTGGTAAAACCGTTCAAAGAGACCCAGACAACCCAGCGACGAGCTGACAGCACAATTAAAGCGAAGACGACCGATCCCGTGAACGCAAGTCAGGCGAGGGATTACTTCAAGCGCAATCCGAACCATTCGATTCGGGGCTTCAATTTTTTGGTATAGTTCGTCCAGCAGACAATGAAGCGGGCCGGATTTCATGTCTTTAAGGTAAGGAAGGTGCCTAACCGAGCATGAGCATGAGCATGAATGACCGGCCGAGGTTGCAGTTCCGTTATTGCCAAATCAGCAATTATTACACAGAGAACCAATAGATGATGCTTGGGACTAACATACACCCTCAATGTATTGTAACTGGTAATCCCAAACTAAGGCAATTCCGGTGCCGGCCCCGGAGCCACGGAGTCCACTGCACTTCTACGAGAAAGCACTGGGATGTTGGATAAATGGTTGGGTTTGCAGCAGGATCTGTTTTGGAAAACGGTCTGCTGAATTCAACTGACGTTTGCAGCGAATAAGATATTTAACTATGTTCCCGGTTTATTCAACTTTGGCACCGATTTAAACCAACAAGAGCTACTTACAGCTGTGAGTGGTACTTACAAGTGTGAGTGGTTTATTTCAGCAGAATACAAAAGAACGTTAAAACATCGAATTTCAGGACCGATTTAAACCAACAGTAACGATGCTGTTCGAGCCACTCACAATTGTGGGTGGTTTAATTTAGTAGATTTCAAAAAGACGTTGAAACATTTAGTTTGAGGATCAATTTAAACCAACAGTAAGGATGCGTTTGGGGCTAGTGTGGGTGGGTGGTTTATTTCAGTAGAATACAAAAATACGTTAAAACTTCGAGTTTGAGGACCCGTTTAAACCAAAAGTAAGGATGTTGGGGCCACTCACAATTGTGGTTGGTTTAATTTAGTAGATATAAAAAAACGTTGAAACATCGAGTTTGAGGACCAGTTTAAATCAAAAGTAAAGATGCTTTTCGGGCCACTCACAAGTGTGGGTGCTTTATTTCAGCAGAATACAAAAATACGTTAAAACATCCTCAAGGCCGTTTTAAAATAACAGTAAGGATGCTATTGGGGCCATTCACAAATGTGTGTTAGTCACTCCTGTGATGAAATTTCTGGCCACTGAAATCCTCAAGGATAGGAAACGCTGTCTGTGACGACTCGGACTACCAGAATCATCCCATGTCACAGTCGGCCATTCGCAGCCACGAGGTGTTGAATAAACTACTATCCGAGGTTAACATTGTGATGTACTGATGCCTAAGAAAAGCGGAAAAAGGTATTCATTGCTAACACGTACTTTGCCCACCGTTCCTTTCAGGACAATCATTTCAAAATCACAACAAAAGAATGTGTTTGACTATCCTGAACTAGTGTTGCCTATTCTCGAAAACAGCTTATTTTGGATTGTTGGAGGCATTCAAGCGAAAGTAATAAATGATATGTTTGACAGAAAATTGCATTTCAATTTAACTCGCTAGATCGCTGATCTTTAGTAAAAAAAAGTGCGTTTCGTGACTTCGAATTCGAATTTCAATACGGTTGGGAAGATGGCGTTTACCGTATTTTAGAATGGTGTCATGAACAATCAGTATCATGATGGTCATATGGATTATTTTTGAATAGACAGCTACTTCGGTTCGTTAGTGATTATCTCTTGAAATTCAGGGAAGCTCCCTCCTGATCTTTTGCAACGCTCTTTGCTAAAATTCTAGGATTCACTCCTGACTTTCTTGGAAACCCAACCTAACCTTCCAGAAACATTTGATAAGTTTTTTCCTGAATTTCGTTACTTTCGAAAATTCTGATCACCCCCATCCTGAACTTCAAGGATTTTTTTTCGAAAACTTTGGGAGAGTTCTCTTTAGAATTCCTTGGAAAATCTTCTTAACTTTCGTGGAAGTTTCTTCCTGAAGTTCTGAGAAGTCCTCTCCTGAACTTCAGGGAAGTTTTCTCCTAAACTTCGGAGAAGTTGGTTCCTGAATTTCTAAGGAATTTCTGCTTGAACTACTAGGAAATACCCCTTATACTTTTGGATAGTTTCGTCCTTTTTTTCTGAGAAATATCTACCGGAACTTCTGTTAATTGCTGAACTTCGAGCGAGCCTCATTCTGAAATTTTGGAATGTTCGATTCTGAACTTCAGACGACCTCTCTGGCACTTCTGGGAAGTTCCAACTAAACTTTTGGGAAGTTTCTTCCGGAACTGCTGGAAAGCTCTTTCCTGAACTTCAGAGAATCGTCCAGGGCTTTGTGAAAGTTTATTCTTTAATTTTTAGGAAATCATAAGTAGTGCCCTCCCTGGTTAGTTTCTTCCGGAACATCTGAGAAGTTCCATCTTGAATTTCTGGGAAGAACTCCAAAACCTCTGGAAAACTCCTAATTTCTAAGAAGTCCTCTGCCGTTATAATTATAACTGTCCCATTTATATACGGAATAGAAAATGGGACAGTTATGCGTCTAACGACAGTCCTCTTCTTTAAACTTCTTCCCTGAAGCTCTGAGAAGTCCTCTCCTAATTTTCGGGGAAGTTCTCTCCTGAACTTCTGGGAAGTAATTTCTTGAAATTCAGGGATGTTTGGTCCTAATTTGTTGGGATATTCTTGCTTGAACTACTAAGAAGTGCTCTCTTTACTTCTGAGAAGTTTCTGCCTGACCTTCATAGAAGTTTTTGTTTTCGAGGGAGTCTTCCTGAACTTCTAGAAAGTATCTTCCTGGTACTCTGGGAACCCTTCTTCTGAACTTTCTAGGATGTACCCTAAATTCTGGGTAGTTTCTTTCTATACTTCTAGGGATGTTGGACTTATTTCATAAACCACTTAACTTGAGGGTAAACTTCCAAATCCTAAATGCAAATGTAGTGAAATGGTGCGTTTAGAAGTGCTTTAGATTTCTAAGATTAGTTTCAAAACCTCATTACTTACACTGTTGTTCAGAGACTCTATGCGACTCTATGTTAAGATCACAAAAGTAATAGTATTCAAATGGGAAAATAAAAGTTACTTTTTGTAACTCCGACCAAGGCCATTGGTGGTCTCAATGAATCGAGCTCTTGGTCAATTTCCTACCACTTCAGCTTTAAGGATGACTAAAAGTAAATTGGAACGCCCCCCGCGTGCCGCTAGCACGGCTCTACACGGGAAATAATCCACACATATTTATTGGCAAAAAGCCATAGAAAATATCACATAATACTGATGTGTTCACACATAAACAGAACCCTCTGAGAAACACACATGAAGTTTATGTGACAAATGGAAAGTATGTGTGACCACACATAGTGGTTATGTGTACACATAGAAAGTATGTGTGGTTACAAATAGATATCATTTGTTAATTACATTGCAAAAAATTATAGATGGGACACATAGATATTATCATTGCTTTTTTATCAGTGTAGTGTTGGGAATCGAACATTTGGTGCAAGTTTGATCAAAGTAGTCGATCACGTTCAAAAATAACGTGAAATGGAACTCGAAAGAAGGAAAAATAGTGTGAAAAACCCGGAGTGGTCCAATTCCAAGCTGGCTCAACTGCTCAAGATACCGAAAACAAAGGTTTGTCGAGTGTTCAAAACCTACAAATAAACCGTGGGTGTGGAAAGGAATCAGCGAACCTTCGAAAAAACTGGAACCAGGTATCGTAATCTGAGCAGCAAGGTGTTAAAGCTAACCCCGGACTTTCGATCCGAGATGTGTCAGGAAGGTACAACGCCAACTTTCAAACGGTGCGGAACATCCTTGCCAGGGAAGGATACAAGTCGTACAAAACCAGTAAACATCCGAACCGGCACATGTAACAGAATTCCGTGGCCAGAGAGCGTGCAAGGCTATTGTACGACCGTGTTTTACCGAAACACAAGGGCTGCATTTTGATCGATGACGAAACATACGTCAAACTCGATTTTAAGCAGCTTCCCGGCCAAAAGTTTTACATCGCGACTGGACGTGAGGATGTGCCGGGAAGATTCAAGTTGTTGTTTGCCGATACGTTCGCGAAGAACGTCATGATTTGGCAAGCGATTTGCAGTTGTGGCCTGAAAATGGAACCATTCGTCACATCCTCGACGGTGACATCCCAAGTTTACATAGAAGACTGCCAAAAAAGAGTGTTTTGCCGTTTATCCGCAGGCATAGGGGCCAACTCATCTTTTGGCCCGATTTGGCCAGCTGCCACTACTCCAAGGTGGTTCTGGAGTGGTGTCCTGTCAACAAGATCGATTTTGTCGCCAAGCTAATAAATCCACCGAATTGCCCGGAATTTCGACCAATCGAAAAATACTGGCAATTTCAAAGCAGCCACTTCGACGAAGCAGCGGGGCAGTCAAGGACATCCTGCAAATGCGGGCAAAATGGAAGAAATTCGCTGATTCCGTGTCCGTTTCCACTGCACGGGTGTTGATGGGCTCCATCAAGAGAAGGGTTTGAGATTTCGTTCGAACTGGAGAAATGTAACCATCTAATACTGTAACTTTGAATTTGTAGACCTAGTTATATTGGCTTATAATGATTGTTCTAGATCTTCAGTAAGATTTGAAAAACCGGGTAAGAATAATATAATTGGAAACACGATTAGGATTTGCCAAGAATTCCTATCAAAACTGACTAAATCTCAATACAATAGTATGAAAACACCCAGAATGCTGAAGTAAACATGTACAGAAGTCCAAGGACGACACATGCAATTAATATACCTGTAAATTAAAATCAATTACAATCTATCAAGATCAAATAAAGTTGATCATAACTTGTTTCACATGGCGTGCATTTGTTGTGATCGAATGCTCTCAATTTAATTAAAACTGCTGGCCAGTTTCAACACAAAGTTTAGTTAGAGAAAAGTTGATGTACGAGCGCAAAAGCCAGGAAGAAGAAAAACCACGAACCCATACTTCACAGTTTAAGATGTGTATCTACAGAGATAAAAGTATGCATACTTTAAAAAAATCGTTGATCGAAACAAAATCAATTCCATTTGGTATGCCTCCACAACCCATTTACAAATATCAGCTAAATAAGAGTTGTTTTTTTTAATACGCCTCAAGCTGCTAGGCCCACGAAATAAGTTTTCTATTCAAGTTAAAAATAACCAAGTCTAAACTCTCACCTTTGCAAGCACAGATGGTCTCTTTCCGTCGCCGCTCAACCGTCGCAGCCAGGTGTTTTTATGGATCTCTCGAAAGAGTGCCCCTCGTGGTTCCATCATTCATTCACTGGGGCCCTATGCGCGCTGTGGCTGTACCAGGTATTCACAATTAACACCGTCGTCGATGCTGTTGTCGTTGTTGTTGCCCTAACCGTTGCTTTCGTTATGCGGTAGCAATCTTCCGAGCCGAAACAGCTGTCTCAGCAACAGCCGTTATTTTCACCAAATACCGGCGATGATTGAAGGCAAAACCAATAAACGGAACGATATTTTTTTCCTTTTCACAGATTCACTACTAGCACTTGGCCACCGTGTCGTACACAACATATCGCTTCATTCAACAGGTAGCCTCTTCACTCACTTCACACTACTTATCGGTTGATTTTCGATTGACTTTCGAATAGCACTTTACCCTTCCCTCATCCCATCACCATTTCGTACGGCTTCTTCACGTATTGCGCTTTTGTTATCTGCAAATATTATTAATTCCGGTCGCACTTAATTTTTCCCCCGGGACCTAACGCTTGATACGAACTTGCACACTTGTTACGAACTCGCGATCGCGTCCGATCAGGTTGGGAGAGCTACGGCAAGTGCCAAGCAGCAAACGGTGACTGCTGCAGAGAAACTAAAGGTGATCGAACTTCACTTTTGGCCATCCACCACGCGTCCGCCGTCCGTGGGGTTTTGCTCTTTTCGGTCGTTCACGATATTTGTGACTCTCCTTTCCGCCGGTGTGTGATGTCTTCCGCTCATCAGTCGGTGAGATTGCGCCCGATGCGGATATTAGCAATAGCACACCGATCGCTCGCGGTGTTGATCCGCTATCGTTCAGCTTCTTTTCGCCGGTCTTACGATCGCTGCCTGGAAGAGAAACAGAGCAAAGGAGCACTTTTAATAATGGTTGCTTGGTTGTAAGCGAAAACTTATTGAAAAAGATGGTCAATACGATTCGGTGTGCTGTCATGCAATTCGATTGAATGAAATAAATAGTGCCGCAACGGTTTATATTTTGAAGAAGTACACACATATATAAGTTCCTAAATACTAAATCGACAAAAAAGGTTGTGTGCCGCTACGGTTAACGAAGGCGTGAAGCCTGAAGCAACACTTGGAAGCTAAACAGATATCCTATGGTGAATCGAATGCCGTATGCGTCATCTATCAGGTTTAGTAGCACATTCTTCAACGTCTATTTTCTATTTTATGCACGTAGGTACTACACTTTGTCGATCTCGCGTTCCTCTAGATCCTTTCACTTTCTAGACTGCTGTATTAAACAAGTGATTTATGTATGTGTATTGACGTGTTAGTCAATAAAATATTCCTCTTAATTCCGTCTACATTCTGTATCCAATTCAATGTGCTAGTTTGTTCAGAACAAGTAGGGTAGGTGATCTTATACAGTGAGGAAAATTCGTTGAAACGAGTGGTCAGTTCGGTAGTACAATAATAATTGAAAATCTGTGTATATAAAAATGAATTTCTGTATGTCTGAACCTTACAGACTCGGAGACTATAGAACCGATCGGTGTGAAAATTTGTATGCAGGGGTTTTTGGGGCCGGGAAAGGTTCTTATCATAGTAAGAAACCCCCCCCCCCCATCCATCTCTGTGGAGGGGGGCTCCCATGCAAATGAAATACAAATTTGAGCATAACTCGAGAACTAATCAAGCAAATGGAATCAAATGTGGAATAGGCGAGTGTTTGAAGGCAAGAAATGTTTTATGGTGGTTCGAGATTCCTCCTTCTTCTGGAAAGGGGGGCTCCAATACAAATGAAACACAAGTTTCAACCAAACATGAGAACTATCCCACTGTTATGCAAATTTGTATGCAGCGGTTTTTAGGTCCGGGAATGGATCTTATGATAGTTTGAGACCCCTTAAGCCTTAAGAAAGGGGGGTTCCCATGCAAATGAAATACAAATTTCTACATAATTCGAGAGCTAATCAAGCAAATGGAACCAAATTTGGCATGGGTTAAGTTTTTAAGGCAAGAAATGTTTCTATGGTGGTTGGAGACCCCTCCTCTCTCTAGAAAGGGGGGCTCCCATACAAAGGAAACACAAATTTCAACAAAACATGAGAACTATCCCAACTGCTATGTAAAATTGTATGCAAATGTTTTTGGGCCCAAAAAAGGATCTTATGAAAGTTCGAAATCTCTCCCCCCTCTGGAAGCGATGGTTCCCATGCAAATAAAACACAAATTTCTGCATAACTCGAGAGCTAATCAAGCAAATGGAACCAGATTTGGCATGCGGGGGTTTTTGAAGATAACATTTTTTATGGTGGTTTAACACCTCTCCCTTATCTGGAAGGGATAGCTTGCATACAAATGAATCAGAAATTTCTGCAGAACTCAAGAACTAATTAAAAAGTGGAACTAAATTTGGCATGTGGAGGTTTTTGTAGGCGAGAAATGTTTCTAGGGTGGTTTGAGACCCCTCCTTGCTGTGAAAAGGGGGATTCATTTATTTTATTAACGTCTCTTTAAACTGTACGTCTGATGTAGACGTTTAAGTTCATTCGAGACGGTGTGAAAAGGGGGGCTTCCATACAAATAAAGCACAAGTTTTAACCAAAATCCCTACTGCTATGCAAATTTGTATGCAGGAGTTTTTGGGTCCGGAAAAGCATCCTATGATATCCTAGAGGGTTTGAGCTGTTTAGTGGAATACTTGTAACTATAAATTAGAAGAAAAATTAGTAATCTCCATTTAATTCCAACTACCTTTGCTTATCTTCGACAGATACGCGTATTTCGTCTACAATGTGCAGACTTCTTCAGTGTCTCGTAGTCGAGTTATTAGTACGAGACACTGAAGAAGTCTGCACATTGTAGACGAAATACGCGTATCTGTCGAAGATAAGCAAAGGTAGTTGGAATTAAATGGAGATTACTAATTTTCCTTCTAATTTATAGTTATCCTATGATAGTTTGAAAACCCTCCCGAAGGGATGGCTTCCTTACAAATGAAACAGAAATGTCTGCATTACTCAAGA
This sequence comes from Aedes japonicus, assembly GCA_034211315.2. NCBI lineage: Eukaryota > Metazoa > Arthropoda > Insecta > Diptera > Culicidae > Aedes > Aedes japonicus. The sequence continues at coordinate 62,971 of JASCZW010005866.1, forward strand.
ACTAATCAAACAAATGCAACCATAAATGTAGAGGTTTTTGTAGGCAAGAAATGTTTCTACGGTGGTTTGAGACCCCTCTCCTCTCTGGAAGGGGTGGGTTCTCATACAAACGAGACACAAATGTCAACCAAATATGAGAATTATCGTTACTGTTATGAACATTTATATGTTGGGGCCGGAGAAGGTTCTTATGATGGTACGAAGCTCCTCCCACGTCTGAAAGCGATGGGGGCTCTGGCATTTCTGGCATTTCTGCATTTTTTTTGAGAGGTTCGAAATTACACACATTAGCAAACGGAAATATTTTTACCAAATTCGTTCAGAAGAAAAAAACCATAAATACACCAGTTCTATTAAATTTTCATTCATATAGTTGCAAGCGTAGCAAGGCTCGCACCGGGTTCAGTTAGTAATCAATAATAATAAATTTTAACAATAATTATTAATTAGAAATTATTTCTGATTTATTGTAGTAATCAAGGCCTAATTAACTATTGGATTCCACATCTTCTGTTCTATATAATATGTCAGTGATTCATAAAGAAATCTCCAAGTTTTTTAGGGTTATAAATGAATAAAAGCAAACAACTTGTACACAAGGTAGAAACAATATTTTTCACTTGTATTTAATGCTTGCAAGAAACAAAACCAACAACAAATTTCAATTGTAATTGGCTAAACGAAGTAAAAATCATTCATTCGGATGTTACAACATTGAGCGTACAGCAGTGATGTCCATATCATAGAGAGAGGTAGAGAGAGATTTAAATTTTTCCAGACACTCTTCCTATCTGAATAGGAGCTCTTCTCTCTTGTTTATATTTACCCCCGGGTTTGCATGCGGGTAGCGCATGTGAGTGTAAAAAAATGGTTTTTATTCACACTACACTCGACCGCTCTAGAGTGAGAAGAAGAGCTCTCAAATTCACAGAAGCGAATGCAGATAAATTCCCTGATGCGTGCGCCCCAGTGAGCTCACTGGTATAGGCTCTTCTGCGTATTTACAGCAGTGATTGCAAATTCGTTTTGACATTACATGAAGAAGAAAGAAGAATGTTATCTCCCGTTTCCTTTTTTCGGTCATTTTCTACAACTCCACCGACGTTTCCACTTTAAATCGCACCAGCGAATCACAGAAAGAGCACTGGCGCGTTCTCGCACAAGTGTACGCGGCAGTGATCGCAGGTGAGAGCACATTTGCGAAGACAGATGAGAGCACGTGAGAGTGGTCGTTTAAAAGAGAGAGTGATTCACTCACTCCAAACAAACCCATCACAGGCGAACACTTTCACTCTGTCTATTTGCCACCGAATAAAAGAGCACTTTTCAGTATCTGCGGTGAGTTATGGTTGTATCCTCTGCGAAGGTACAAATCTCACACGCCAGCGTAACAATAGTGCGAAATGCCATCTCTGGCGTACAGTACATTATTATCATAGGAAATGAGTTTAAACAATGTCGGAAATCATTGTAATTCGTTTTTAGTGTTTCGTATGACCACCTTTGGCATCCAGAACAGCCTTCAAGCGACACGGCATCGATTCCACTAGCTTTCTGGTTACCGTTACTGGAATACTATTCCAAATCTCCCTTTGATTTATTGGTGTTAATCAATCGATGCTTAACCTCCCACCTCGAATTGAACGAGAAAAATTTGTTAACTTCAAGCAACTTGCCCTGCAAAATCGAATAACAAATGCAAAAACAACATAAACTTGTCAATACACCATGAACCTGTTAGTGCTAGTGAGTGCGAAAATAGAAAATCGAAAATCAAATTAAGAGTTCAAAAATTCGTACAACCGTCTGTTGGATCAAAAATAGAACCACCCCAAACGTCAAACAAGCTCCACACGAATTTGTATTCTACCTACACTTACGATCAGATTTCTTTTTTTTTTTTGTCTTTATTAGGGTGATTTTTAAGCTCCTGGGCTAGTTCGTCACCTCGATCAGATTTCTTTCAAGATCCTCTCGTTGTCAGAATTACCTCCTTCTTTGTATAGGAATTAGTTACGAGCAACTGTTAGCAGCAAATCAGTTTTCGATGAAACACGCGTGTAGACAGATGTGTGATCTTAAGCAGAAGAAAAGGGAACAAACTACACCGCGACTTGAATTGTCAGGCGCGCTACTCCTCAGTCACCTGTACGAGAAGTTCGTCAGCAGTACCAACATTCATCACACAGCCTACTTCTGGACAGATTCTACTATCGTAGTGTACTAGCTGTCTTCGTTGCCATCGAAGCGGCAGATGTCCGTGGCAAATCGTGTCTCTGAAATACAGCACATCACAAAAGGAAGTTCCTGGAAGCGAGAAGCTGGTGCAGACAATCCGGCTGACATAATTTCGAGATGAATGACTCCAACCAAGTTACAGTACGAGACCTTGTGGTTCGAAAGTCTTTTGTGGCCGTCGGATGTTCCAGAGAAGACGTTCGTGAAGAGCTCCTGGAGGAAAGAAAATTCGTTGCACTGCCAGCGACCACGGAACCATTCAGTGAAGAGTTCAGTCGTCGTTTATCACTCCTCAACTTGGTTCGGTCCTGGACCGTTATCATCGCGAAAACTTCCATGCTAGGATACAGCTGCTGGTGTCTACTGTGCGAGAGCGATTCTGGGTAACACGCAACAGAAGCTTAGCAAACACTGTCATTTACGGGTGCGTCCAGTGCTTCCGCACGAAACCGAAAGTGTGGAACCAGTTAATGGCCGACCTTCCATCCGAACGTGTATCTCCAGCACCACCATTCTTGAACGAAGGCGTCGACTGCTGCGGACCGTTCTCTGAACTTTGTTGGAGCTAAGCGTTAGTTTAACGAGAAGCAACAGTTGTTCTTGGATCAAGGGTTCTGCGATTCCGTTACACGTGGAGTAGTAGAAGAAGGAATAGAGTTCCTTAGTAGAAGAGAGTTCCTTAGTTTCTTAGTAGAAGAAGGAATAGAGTTCCTTTAGAGCGTTAACTCCCGGACACTTTCTTGTCCAGCGACCATTGACAGCGATAGCAGAACCCTCATTGGAAAACATCCCGCAAAATCGGCTAACGATGTGACCACGTGTGCTGGACTACGTGCAACAAATCTGGAAGAATAATAGAACGAAATAAACCGGCAAGCGTGACAATTTCGCTATCGGCACCTTAGTTTTATTAAAAGAAGACAATCTTCCACCTTTAAAATGGAAACTAGGACGTGTCGTTGACATCCACACTGGCTCAGATGGGAACATTCGCGTGGTTACTGTTAAGACGCAAGAGACAGTCAGTACCGGAGGGCAATTTCCAAAGTTTGCATACTGCCGATAAGTGACAACTTTGATTCCTCTGCTTCCGAGCAAACCTAAACTGTAGTGTGTTCGTGCCTCGGTGCAACTAGCATTAGCTACTGTCAACATCATGTCCCGATTCCGGAAATCCGAGAAAACCTTGAGGCCTATAAACTCAGTCCATCGTTCGCTGATCCTTCATTGGTGATCGACAATCTGTCCTGTCCTACTTGAGTGAAGTCCACGGTGGCGTACTTGTCTGTCATTTCGAACCGTTCCTGACTTTCTAGCATTTTCTTTCCGTCAAGATGATATTCTTCAGCCCTACTTTGATGGATAAGGAGTATCTATGGTAGCTCAATCCGTCATTCGATCCAGCTGGAGCCTCGCTGAGCATCGCCAGCTCGTCCTGGTGGCTAACATTTGGGTCATCTAATCATTCCGTCAGAGCGACAAGAAATCATCGTCGGTGCTTCGGTGCCCGCGGAAGCGAGGAGGCCTCCGTTCCAGGCAAGTCTTTGTATATTTGGGTTATATAGGTGAAAAATCACCCTCTCATTTTCAGATGATCTTTCAGTTATCAATCTGTTATCGACGCAAACAATCGCCTTAACGCATAACGCGGAAATGGAGCATTTGAAGATCCTAGTCGTTCTCAAAAATGCTAACTTACCCAGTGTTCCACAGCTGCGCTTAATAGAAAATTTCTGAACGAACCTGAAGCGGAGGACCTATTTGAACAATTTCATGGCGAAAACCGGAAAGGAACTTATCAATGAGGCAAACAGCGAGTTGAAGAATATACCATAATCTTTCCTGAAGACGGCTATTGCCAATGTTTCGGCCAACTGCCGTAAGGCCGCCCGACAGGAACTGGAGTAATTTTAAAGTAAAATCATGAATTTATACAGGAATCAATAAAAGTTTGTTTTGATATCCTTTATCGTTTATTGAACATTGGACAGAACTAGCAACAATCAATAGGAATCCAGCAATTTAAAATTGGCTCACCGCTTCAGAACCCCATTGGTCCCAACTACACCTTGCAATACATTCTTGGGCTTGGTGGTACAAGAGTCTTTATTTTTGTTTTGACGTGGTGTTCAGAGGGAGAGCTGTGAAGTTTTTTTTTATTTCGTTGCACAGTGATTGTGATTTTTTAAGTTAAATTTCGTCTCGATAGTGTTTTGTACGTGTGATTTTCATTGTATTTGTGCGCGAAGTACTAATTGTTTTGTGCTGTTCTATTCTTCTTTTTTTCTGGTTTGCTTCGCCTCGCGAAGCATATGTTAGGGCCAGTGATTGTGACTATATGGCCTGCTGTTCTATTCAAAAAGGATGATGTGAAAATAATTGCAAAATAATGGAGTGCTACTTCTGCAGATACATAAATGCATCCTTCAACAGTACAGTGAAGCCGTCCAAATGAAGACTGAACATTAGCAACAATTGAGATCTATCTGATTACAACTAAATTTTAACGATACTCTTTAATACGTGCCATCTTCAAAACAATATGATTTGATGACGGAAGTGTATGCACAATACTAATATTCATTTGATGTTTGTACTGTGTTTATGCGGGGCTTGTTGTAAGTGAAAGTGACCTCGGAATGGACGTTAGTAACCAGGCGTTCTGAAATAGGTTAGTGGAACCCAACAGAGCTATCACCTGTGCTATTACCTTCCAACTTCCGGACTAAAAATGTTTGCCGTGCCGACAACAGTTCGTTTAACTGCAAACCTTTTTATTGTTATTATTGTTATTGTTATTGTTATTGATCAATTCCCACCCTGGCAGGCAACTACCCGCCGATCTGCACTTAGGCTGAGTGAAAACCTACTTAGCCTAAGCGTTTGTGCATACTAGTCCGTATAGCATGCCGCCACTTTCACTAACGGGCCCCGTTGTCCCATTAGCTTCCGTGCATTGGTTAGGGATAGGAGGAGATTTATAGGGAAAATTTAGAGAGAAGGAGTTGTGACTGAAAAGAGACAAGCATAACGAAAAACAAAACAAAACAAAATAAGAATATTAGATATATTGTCTTCAAAACCTGGTAGAAATAAATTATTCGATGCCTGAAAAGAAACAAAATTAAGAACAAAGATATAAGCGAAATCCTTGTAGTCCCCCGGATGTTTCAAGAGCTTAGCCATTTATCTGAAAAGATACTAAGAGTTATTGTCTTGCCTGTCTAGTGAAATATAAACCACTAACAAAGTGTGTTGGTGGTTTCTCACTAGGAAAACATGGAAGTTTATATTAACGCTTGATAGCCAATTTGGATCGATCTATATCCACAGTAAGGAAAATATTGCAGCCAATCACACAATGGGACAGTGGTTCACCCGTTCCAAGACATGGCGGCCCGGCGAGTATAGCAAAGGAATACTGTAAATCACAACCAATTATAATACCCACCACTGGCCCACCACACCCGGCGAAGCACCAGATCTCACCGAGAAGCAGCTTTATTGGAAATGAGAAGAAAAACTAGTATCCTCCATTCAAAATCCAACCACCCCCATCGCTCATCCCGTAACCGAAATTAAAATAATGCCCTATAACCGATATCAAAGCAGTTAGCAACAAGGCAACGACACCATGGTGATACGGCAAATATGGTGAACTAATAGTATGGATGTTTTATTATTTACCGTCATATCTCCCCTAGCAGCAGTTTTTTTTTATCTTTTTCTGTACTGTCTCGGTCACTCGCGACGCCGAAAAAAAAACAAAACACCGAAAACTATAGATAACGCATCAAACCCTATAAGAAAATTTTAAATAAGAAAGAATCAACACAACTGTTCACATTAGATGCTCTAAGCACTCTTCTTCCGTAAACTTTGAACACACCCAGATCTTCTCACAGAAACCTGCGAAATTCCACCGAAAGCTCATGTGCCGAGAACCCGGCAAAAAAAAAAAATCCACAGATCTCTGCAACAAAATTCGTGTGTGCACATTCTACAAACAACCCTACTACTGGAACTCACATCTGCAACAAGCACGTTGAGCGTCCCAAAGAGCAATCTAAACCGTAAATTACGATTGAAGGATTTTGTGGATTTAGCGTCCCTGGAAGCATCTTGTGCCTTCTGGCAACTTTACGCTTCTATTACTAAGCTCATCATTTTCGCATCACCCGGGGGAGACTTGGTCCTATACCCAATGATTTCATTATCTACAATCCGCTCAACCAATCGCAATGTTTTGTGATATAGTGGACGGATTATTATAATTTGAGATAAATCAATGCAGACGTCTTCCAAAATAAGCAGATCGACAGGCAATCGGTGGAGACCCACCTGATACCTCACATCAAGATGCTTAGAGGCGGACCGGAAGAGAGGCTACCTCCCCCAACAGTTCGTTTAACTGCAAACCTTTTTCATCCATAAAACACTGCCGGACGGTGGACGTTGGATTACACCCCCCCCCCACACACACATTTTTCTAGACTATACAGCCCCTGTTTTGTTTGAAGTGTGTCGGAGTTTGTTTTTGAGGGTGTTAACACATGATGGCCGAGTGAAATACCATAGACTAACTCTAACTCCAGTAGGTCCCGAACAAATACGAACAAATATTTTTTTCTTGGCTTAGTCAGTACCAGCACATCGGTCCCAATCTTAATAATACACCCCTAATAATTAACTCACACGAACACGCTCTCAAATATTCTGTCAAAATAACACAGCAAATCAAAACAAAGGCGCAAATATGTACAGCAAGGTGCTGGCTTCAAGGTGTATTTCGGACCAAGGGGTTCTACCACAGTGACCAATTTCAAATCGCTAGTTGCATATTAATTGTTGGAAATATTCTATGCTAAGTTTACATCATTGGACAGTTGTAAATAACCAACTCAGATCTCTGAGATCTTGTGTCAGGCACTGAGTAATTTTAAACAAGATAAATCGGAAGATCGGAGATCTGTGGCGTACTGCAAAAATATTAGCATTGTCAGTTGTTTCACAGAGAACAGACATTGATGTCCATATACCTTTCCTTAAAAAACGTGTGTAAAAGTTAATATGGGCAGCCGGTATAAAAAGCAAGTGCAGAGAAAAACAAACACAATTTTTCAGGTTCAGTGCTAGGCTTTTTATTGAAAAACATTGACATGACAGTTGTCGCACTACTGCAGCGCCGCCTACCAGGAGCATAACGACATACTTTTGAAATGTCGGTTTAAAGTTTAACACAAGTAGCAGATCGAAGATGAACGTCTGTTCTCTGTGGTTGTTTGTCTTGTACGCGGCTTAATCTTTTAGCTACTGTCGGAAGTATATCTCCAGATATTCATCATCTGACAGCCGTTAGATCGATAAGCGTCGAGCATTAGGAGAGCAGATCAACATCGTGTCCGAATTTTGGTGTGCCGTGACAATCAATGGTGTTTCCAATCGATGTTTGTGTCGTGCTATGATTCCGGGCATTAATCTATACGTTCTAGGCCTGTGGGGCGTTCCAATCTCACCCAGAAGTAGAAACGATCCAGTGAAAGATCCCAGACGTTTTCACCGACATAATGGACCTGTGCTTCAAAACAGCACAAATTCATTCTGCCTCTTCGAGAAAGCCTTCGTCCAGTATTTCGGCCAATACGTCCTGTATTCTACAGCATGGAAGACACTGTTGTAGAGGAAATCCAACGTTTTCACCACCTTGGAAACTTGAAGCCGGTCGATTCTTCCGACTAGACCACGCCAGATGTTGTTGTGCGGAAGTCAAACGAACGGACTCGCAGTTGTGCAGATTTGTCGACGGTATTGAGCGGCATTCTCGAGTGTCGGAGTGTCGATATTTCAGCCACATCGACCTTTCCGATGTCTAACTCCAGGTAGAAGTGAATAAAAGCTTCCAACATCTCTTCCCCATCAACACCCACAAGGAACTCTTTCAATTTACACCCTTGTATCTTGGCACTAAAGGCAGCCCTTTCCAATACTCGCCGGACTCGAAGTACCTGTGGTTACCTAGATAACGAGTACAACCAGAACCTCGGACGTTTTGTAAGTCGTATACAGAAATACGGCTTCTTTTCTTTCCACGTTGGGTATATCCCCCTTTTTTGCTTTACATATTGTCAGCATGACGCTTCACTATTGCTAGAAATGATCGCCAATGTTTGAATTAAAGCGTTGTCTCAGGACGGACAACTGGAGTTGGTTCTCCAGATCTCAGAGGATTTTAGTGGCCCTTTGTTGAAGAAATTAAATCTTTTGTTGGAGATTGCCGGGTAGTGGCATAACAAGTGTTCCGAGTCTTCTTCATACATGTCACAAAATCGAAATGAATCGTCTTTAAGTTTTCCTATCAGCATCAAGTGATATCGTCTCGGCCAGTGGCCAGTTATAAGGCTTGTATAAAAGGTTAAATTGATTTTGGTGAGATCAAGCAGTTTGCGAGTCATTGCAGTGTTTGGAATAATGATACCCTTTGAGTGCCTAGCTATGAAAGTGTTGCTCCAGATTGCCTCTACTTTCAAGCATCCCCTCGCTTCTAGCTCCATTCCAAGTGAAGAAGCAGATAAACCACAAAGGGTTTCAGCAACCCACTACGCCAGGATCCTCCCTTAGCTCGGTCGGTAAAGACGCGGCTACAAAGCAACACTATGCTGGAGGTGGCTGGGTGCGATTCCCGTGCGATTTTTCGTTAAGGAAAATTTCTCGACTGCCTGAGCATATAGGGTACGATTGTATTTGCCACACAATCATACTAATGCAAAAATTGGATCGGGCATCGAAACCTCTCAATTAATAACTGTGGAAGTGCATTTAGAACACTAAGTTGACAGCAAGCAATAAGCAAATTGTGAAAGCAATAAACTTGAAACGCTAAGAAAGAAGAACCCATTTGTTGGCAATCCACGTAATTCCTGGTAAACAAATTCAAGTGATGCACAACATTGATCATCTTAATCGACTTCTAACAATCGTGCCATGAACCGAATAGGAGTCTGAAGCTCAGAATAAAATAAAGAAACAAACTACGTAAAATGCAACCTCGAGTTATATTATTTGAAATTATTTGTTTTTGGCTTCTGCCATTGACAATATTATCTGGTATGATCTGGTGAAAGTATTTCGCAAGCAAACATCAAGATTGAAGTGTCCAAGAAAAGGTACACAATATCTAGTTATTAAGGTGTTATATAGTTCTACGGTTCTACCGTGGTCGAAATTGAATGATGAAACCAATTCCATTCCACCTACAAGGAATACAATCCGAAAACAGCGAAATATATCAAATCCCTTGTGAATGATATTATTCCGAGGTGGTTACACTCTGCCATTTCACACTCTGGCTCGTGCTTCGTCGTTCCAGTTGCGAACCTTTCCCTTGTGGTGGCTTCGAAAAGGGGCACGAAACCCTGCTTGTGCTGGTATTTGTGCAAATGGATATACGGAACGAATTCTTCTGCTCTTCTCTACTGCTGCTGTCTCGTCCAATGTGGTGCACCTTGAACCAAAAAAAAAACAGTCTTCGATTTTCGTCCCACAAATCCGACAATCACTGTATTTTTTTCATCCAATCTAACACTTTCTCATCTAGCAACTAAACTTACAGCATCAAAACAATCGCCAGATCTGCCCAATTACTGATAAAACAAAACGCACTCGCCGCAGTAAAAAAAAAAACTCACACACTCAAAATATGTTCAGTCACTGAAAACTTCTTATGAAAGCCGAACGCACTGGCCAAGCGACAAAATTAACCGAACCGAACTGCTGCCAAAGCCAAACTAAACACAGAAACAGAACCGAACATCAAAAAGGCCAGCGCAAAGAAAAAAGCGGAATGTTTGCTTTCGGAGCGACCTTCGCTTGGACGATGAGGCATTAGGATAAAACGTCAACTGAAATCCCGCAAGTAACATTTGAAAAGGGGCTGGGCCGAAATGTTTGGTCATGTTTTGGAAGATGGAAGATGGAAAAACATCTTCATAGGAAATCACAAACAACCCTCTCCGACTCACCTGAACCGCTGAAACGTGTATCCGTCCCCTTCGATAAAGACATTACACAAAAGGTAAAACCACGACTTATGGCTGGCCCACAATTGATACGTTGCGGATGCGTTTGCGTGAATTTGACAGTTTTCCCATAGCTTTTCTGTCAAATCTACGTCAACGCATCCGTAACGTATCAATTGTGGGTGACCCTTTAGGGAATTTGGTTTAGACTTTCTCCTTTCTCCTAGGGGTGCGACACTCATCCATTCATAGTGAATAAGGCTGGACTACAATGGGGAGTGCAACGGCGCGGTGCGGCAGTTTTTGACATAAAATATATGGATTAACTGTCAAAAGCTGCCGCAACGCGCCGTTGCGCTCCTCATTGTAGCTGGGCCTTAACTCTCATTAATCTAAAATTGGAAAATTAATTTCTAGGTAATTTCAAGAATATTTATTTGAATAGAATGCTAGCAAATATTAGAAAAGTGTACATTTACATTTTTCAGTCTAAAAGAAATTTACAAATGTAAATACGAGCCTTTCTATTATTTTCAGGTTTTTTTAGGTAAAATTTTGTTTATATCAGCATGTTTAATTTCTTTTTCACATATAACCGCAATCGCCAACGCTAATCCAAGCGTGGCTCTGATCTTCCAGTACACTTCCGGAAAGTCTCGAACCACAGCCGACATCCAAAATGAAGCTCTTTTCATCCCCTGGCAGGGTGAGCAACTCTATTGTTCGTTCGCACATCTGTACCACGATGTTGATGATCCGGGTGTTGTTTGTGTTGCGGGCTTCATATTGTTTATACAACTGAAGGGAAAAAATATGTATTAATTATGGGTTCAACGGTTATCTTACCGTAACCTTACGATTTCAGGAGGATCCAGATGCTCTGGCCTTTGAGTTCTGCGCTTTACTTCTGAAAAGTGTCTATTTTTCATTAAATTGAAAGTAAAATTATCTACAACGAAAATTCTTCGTTTGATTTGAAAGTATTATGTTTCGGTTGAGTGTGTAAATTTAAAAGTAATTTCTTTTACCATGAAAATTGTAGAACTGTCAAATCCACCAACACAAAAAGCAAGCCGTCTTCGTTTGATGGAAAAAAAGAGTTGGGTTTACCTGTCAAAGTCGCCCTATTCTTTTCATCCGTCCGGGAAAACATTTTAGCTGCTCGCGGATGTTGTTATACGTTTTCTGAGTGCAACGATTTGTCGAGAATTGTAAGGTGAGACTAGGTGGTATATTTTCTATGGAGATTGCATTCGTTTTAGTTTGCAAATTTTTAGCCAAATACGTTCTGAAATAATAGCATAGACTAACTCTAAGACCAGAAGGTCCCATACAAATACGTTTTTTTCTTGGCTCAGTCAGAAATAGCACATCGGTCCCAAGTTCCGTCCCAAGCTCAATAATGCGCCCCTAATAATGAACTCACACGAACACACTTTCAAATATTCTGTCAAAATAACACAGCAAATCAAAACAAAGGCGTATAAACAGGTGCTGGCTTCAAGGTGTACTTCGGAGGATTCTACAACAGTGAACCAATTTCAAATCGCTAGTTGCATATTGATTGTTGATAATACTCCTTCCACCGATAGCACCAGCTCGCAGGACTAATAAGTTACATGAAGAAGCATAACACCTCAACGAACAATAGCAATAGTCTACTTTCTTACAATTACAAATTTCTCACCAACAGTGATTCGGATCCGAACTACGAGTCCATCCGATCAAACCCCGTCGACACCCGGACCATCATCCAATGATTCGCTCTCGAAGTCTGACTCCTAGTTAACGCCAGGTGAGCATGAGGAAACCACCATGATAACGATGGAGGACGCCGGGTCCAACACCGGCTGAAAAAGAAGCGAAGACGCCTTCGATGTGCAAACATGAAAGCACCGGCATCAGTGACTACTTTCAAATCTGATTTTCAAGAAACAAGAAAAATTGGTTTACAAAACGATATAATAATGTCTTATTAATAACATATATCAAAACCAAAGGATTTTCAAAGAAATAGCTATCTTATTAAAATTAAAATGATCCATCTGACAAAATAAGAAAACAATTTACGTTAACACTATTTTCTATTTCAATCTTAACAGCTTACTTTTATTTAAATTGCACGACACTTTGAGGTTGAAACTTCACATTGAAATAAAAATAATTTGCTTTAATTTTCAACGATGCCAAGGTTTCGATTTGACAGTTTAACAATTCGTTTTGAAAGTTTCAGCTTTTAAATGTACCAAGAAGGAAAATTTTGATTTGACAGTTGCAAGTTTTTGTTGTGAAAGCAACCCGCTTTCTACGAAAAAGAACCAACGCAACTTTTCAATTTAAGCAATGGTTTTCTAACAATCATTATTCTTTGTGTGTACTCTTTATGGGATTAAAAAACGAATGAACCAAGCGATTTTTTGTACCACATTTTCACCTGCGATGAAAACTTCCGCGAAAATCAGGGGGTAAGTCACTCGACCACCTTGTGTTACCACCCTAAAAATCACAATCGATTGTTCGTTTTTGTTTCCCTCTCGCTTACACAAATGTAATTCAGACGATGCATATGTGAGCATGTATTAAACGTCTAAACCGTGCATGGTTGCCAATAAGCATAAATTTTCGATTGTAGTTTGTGAAAACACAAAAACACCTTCTGCCACCCCAGAAACACATTCGTACACGATCAACACAAACACAACGTGGCAGAGTTACTCACCCCCTGTTATTTGGTCTTCTACCATCTGACATATTGTTAAATCTATATAGGATATTGTTAGTTTATAGTTGTTAACTATAAGGGTAAATGTCGTAACAATAACGGAAACAGTCGTCAACAATAAAGGAAATGGTCCAGGAATGGTTAATGATTATGCGGGTAGTTTTATAGTTGGGATGTCAACAAGCAAGTTTGTTGTTTCAAACGGGACTGTTTTTTCTCCGTGTTTCATACTGATCTTTGAGTTAATTTAATACATAATTTTAAGTAATCGTAGCTTACAGTGTCTACGGCGCAAATTGTGAGGTTAAGGACAAACAGATCCGTGCCAGCCATCCGTGCAGTCAAAGGTGGATGAGAAAAATCCAAAACAAACCGTCAAGCACCACTTTTTTACGTTAATTACATTAGCCTATCCTCAAGAAAAGTGAAAATATTACTGAGTGGAAGTCTTCCAAGTTTTAACATTAATCTAATTAGGCAAATGGCCAACGAAACTGTGGCAAAATCTTCCAAAAACGTCTCCGCTACAGAGCAGGATTCAAAGCTGAAGATTCTGGCCTTGCACGGATACCGTCAGAACGGCGATGGCTTCAAATCCAAGCTTGGGTCGTTCCGGAAATTCATAAACAAATATGCCGAACTAGTGTTTATAACGGCACCACACGTTGCCCCTCCACTGCCGGATAGTCCACCGGGAACGGAGCCCGATGCAGCACAGCGAGGCTGGTGGTTCAACAAGGACGACGGCACGTTCAAGGGAACGAACAAAAATGGTCCCGCAATCGGGTTCGAAGAGAGTCTCAAACTGGTGGAAAAGGTGTGGAAGGAAGAACAGTGCTGCGGACTGTTGGGGTTCTCGCAAGGGGCCTGTTTCGCGGGGCTCCTGTGCGACTTAAGCGCCCGAGGTATGACGTCAATTAAGCCGGAGTTCGCCGTGCTGTCGTCCGGGTTTCGGTCGGGCAGTTTGGTGCATCTGAACTTCTACGAGAGCAAGGTTCAGATTCCATCGTTGCACATCTACGGCGAAGCGGACGAGATTATTCCAAAGGGTTAGCTTCAAAGAGGTCTATTTCAATACACTGACTATATATATTATATTTCTGTTTGTTTGTAGAAATGAGTATGGCTTTGGCGGACACTTTTATAGAACCGCAGATACTAACGCATCCAGGCGGTCACTTTTTACCGGCCCAAGCTGTCCACAAGCAAACATATGTGGAATTCTTCCGGGAACGGTTACAGTTTCATTTGGAAGCGAAGGAAATCGAGAATGCCACCGCTGCGAACAGCATAATGCTTGACGATAACGGTGCTGGTGGTGAAAATGGAGTGCTGGGAAACGACGACGACGACGACACGGATTAGTTTGCGAAATACAGCCCCTTCGTTACAGTTTGTGAGTTGTCTTTTTATGTCCGAAATAGATTTTCTTGTGATGTATGAGCGAGATAAGGCACTATAATATTGGCAATGATTGCCAGGCTTTTGGTTCAAATGCCAAAAGTCCACCCACAGGAAAAAGGAGCATTAATTATTCTTTCTAGCACCTATGCTCCCAACGAGATAGTACAAATTATCACACTGTTTAACTCTACATGGAAGCGTTTGGTACGGGAGGTCCACGCTTTCTTCCTTCCCTTGATTCAGAGTAGTAGAGCAATTTTAGATCTTTCTGGAATCGCTCTAGTTCTTGGAATCCTCTCTGCGGCACATACAACGCAGTTGGCCTGGCCAATCAATGACAAGAAAAATGATGTATTCAAGAAACCATCATTTTCCAGCATGCCTTCAAGAATTGGCTGCGTTAGCGTGAGATTAGATTAGAAATAGATTTTCTCGTGATGTAGATCGCAGCACGAACGGTTGGGCTTTGGTGAGCCGTCACGTTTTTTCAGTATTTTTTGTGTGATGAAATTTATCCTTATTAGAATCTCAATAATAACCAACGTGTGTGATAGTGGATGCTGTGTTTATGACCAGAGTCATGCCTAAACATCATTTCGACACAAATTTTTCATTAGGGCCTAACTGACAAACGTAAACAATGGCTTCTTCCTTAAATTTCTCGTTATTGAAAACTCGCCTAATCAATCCACCACGATCATTTCGAAGAGGAACTTTTCACCTATCCGATAGAATTGGAGGCTTACATGGGTAGCTTTTGTGCCACGAGAAGAAGCCATTGTTTACGTTTGTCAGTTAGGCCCTAATGAAAATTTTGTCTCGATTTGTGTGTTGGATAGAACTAAAATCCGGTGTAAATGGATTTCGAAAACGAACCGATTGTTACACGTTTGCTGATTATCCGGGTGAGAGCTTTCCATTTTACTGATTTATTTGCCGTTTTTCCTAAGAGGAACGATAATTAGTTGTCTGCAAAATAGAATACTGCAATTGACAATATTGACAACCTTGATCACAAGAGGTAAGTTAACGATTTCGTAGACGGAAAGAGGAAGGTTGTTTTTTCAGTCATGAAGCAATTATACGCTTGGACGTCACCTTATTCCGATACACCTTTTGATTCGAACTTTTCGGTTATTCAGATTACCATAATAAGTTAGGGTAGCAAGTTTGTTTATTTGTTTATTTGAAGTAGACATCAACAGACCAAGTTTAGGATTTAATGATGTTAAATACAAGTTGGGCGAGCATTTTCTTCCGTTGTGTTTTCCGATATTATAGCACAATTATTATCGGAGTAATTCATGTTTGACCCTTAACTGTATCGCCACCGTAGCCATTTTTGGCTCAATCGGCTTGTACCTGTCTACAAAACTCAACTCCAGGACGCGGGAAAATCTCTCCGGACACCCGGTATCCTACAAACACCGATGTTCGGCAAACTTCTTTTCGTAAACCAGTTCCACCGCGGAGCAGTTCCATTACCGACATGGCATTGCTGTAAATACAGTTCCATAGTTAGAGGAGTTAAGTTCGAGATACGATGTTACTTTCGTTCACCTGCAATGCCACATGGGGCAAGCTTGTCCGTTTTGAATAGGCATCATTTAGGTACCGTAGAAAAGCAGAACGCTAACCAGTTGGACCTCGCAAGGGATTTTCAGACAATTGAGAGTTAATAAGTTCTCTCAAACACGTGGAGCGAAACAGGTAATTGTTATCCTTTCTGCCCCCTGAATTAAATGAACTATATTATATGATCACATCACTTATCAAGGTGAATGCTGATCCATCGAGCCCTACCCTACTAACATAGCAAAACCTCCTTCCTGTGCCCTTGGTGGGGATGCAGAGGTAATCGCGGTCTCTAATCAGCAAAGGTCACACTAACATTCCTTCCCTATTCCCAACAGATTGCAAGGACGTGGCCGGCGCCGTTATTAATTATTAAAGAAATTGAGTCACTGAAACGTGTTCAGTGAGAATGGTCAGTTACTCCCAACCCCATTCAGTTGATTCATTGTGCAATTTCACTGATTCTGATCAATCACGGAGTAGCCATCATTGATACGTGCAGTCAGTTAAGCTAAGCTAAGAAATAGATTTTCTCATAATGTAAAATACTCGTTGTTATTTACTCGTTGTATTTTACTCATAATGTAAAATAATCGTTGTTTATGATTCTCCGATGTAGGTAGCATAGGTGAACTCATGGCAATTCTGGTTTCCACGTTTGATATTTAATTATAAAGACCGGCAAACATACGCTTTCCCAAATCGAGCATAATTTATTTCATAATTTAATTACAATGATAAAATTCAAATAATATACACAAAAAGGGATAACGACCTTCTTTATTTCGGTAGCACGCGTGATTCCCTCCAAACCGTTTTCGATAATCTTAGTCTTGCTTGCATCCTGCCATGGTTCTCCTGTGTGTACAAAATAATAATAAAAGTAGCAGAAACAACCGTGCAATTCTGCGTGCTACTGCCGCCCACTACAAAACATACAGCTACCGTTTCAACGGTTGACACCATTCTTAAATTTTCTACTGCACACGATTCGATCACAAGAAGTGACACCAGAAACGTAAATAGTGATAACATGAAGTAAAATTAAAAAATAATAGATTGGAGTACTAAATTTGGGGACATCTCCGGATGATGAACTGCTTGCGATTTCAACAAAATTAACAATATTGATGACTGAGTATAAAGTGGTGTATGCGTTTTGCTTATTTGTTTGTTGGTTCATGTGAGAGTGGAAAACAATCGAGCTTGTAAGTGCGGAAAGAAACTTCAGGGTTGTTACGAAAATGCGCCGTTCCTTAGATTTGCGTCATTCCAGATGTTTTTTCAGAATCTTACGGCGAAAATTACGCAGGCTAAAAAGCAGGCAGTTTTTAGAAGTTGTTTGGGGTTCTGATATGCTGATACAAATTTTATTTAAGTATTTAAGAACTTCCTGTAAAACATTCGATGTAAACTTTTGATTTTTTCCTCAAGGATAGACTTTACAAGATTTACTCTAGACGATTTAAAGCAGAAACTGAAAACCATCCTAAAATATTTACCTACCCTCCGCTCGATCAAAAACATGTATAATATTTAATTTTTTATAGCTTCTTTGGCGTCAATCCGTTCTAACTGACAGTTAAGAATGCAAACAACTTGATGTGATAAGAGTTCCGGAAAATCCGCGCCAAAAAAAAATGTAAAAACGCTCGAAATTCGCACTTGCTGTAACAACCCTGAAATTTTACTTTGATTCAAGAGATAGGAAAAAAAGAGCAAGAAAACAGTACAAAGCAACCCCGCCCGCCCGCAACCTATACAGTAGGCAGAAGGAACACTATCCATTAGGCAAGCTGATCCTGACCGTTGGCTGCATCCTGGTTCTTCATCACGTCGGGTAGATCCGGCGGCAGCGAGTAGGGCGTTAGTTCCAGCTGTTCAAAGTCGCCGTTGTTTTCCCGAACTGCCAGCCCGAGCTGGGCCGGACACTGTGCCTTGGCCGTTGCCACTGTGATGCCACAATCCTGCAGCGTCCGATCGTCCTCCATCAGTTGGTTTTCCTTGTTGTACAACCGCTGATCCCGGGGAGGCACTTTGAGGATTCCTTCGATCATTCGTTTCAGCTCGTGAACCGGCGTTGTTTCTTTGGCATCGGTGAAGATCGTGGTCTTCTTCCGTCTGATCATCATGAAGACATCCTGCGGAAGGGACGGGAGAAGAAGGAAAATAGAATGAGTTAGTTAGTTTGGTTTCCATTTTCTCTCAGGTCTATACATATTTTATTTTCTATATTGGATTACGCACAAAAGGTCCCGTAATTCGTGATTCAATAAGTTTATCAGTCCATTAATGCGCATTTCTTCCATTTTGCCCGCATTTGCTGAATGTCCTTGACTTGCCCGCCGCTTCGTCGAAGTGGTTGCATTGAAATTGCTCAGTATTTTTCGCTTGGTCGAAACTCCGGGCAATTCATTAACCGGGAGGGTTCATTAACTTAGGGACAGATTCGATCTTGTTGGCATCATACCACTCCAGAACAACCTTGGAGTAGTGGCAGCTGGCCAAATCGGGCCAAAAGATGACTTTGTCCCTATAATTGCGGATGAACGGCAATACACGCCTCTTCAGGTATTCTTCGATGTAAACTTGAGATGTCACCGTCGAGAATGTGACCACAACTGCAAATCGCTTACCAAATCATGGCCTTCTTCGCGAACTTGTCGGCACACACGAACTTGAATCTTCTCGGAACTTCCCCACGTCCAGTCCCGATGTTAAACTTATGACCGGAAAGCTGCTTAAAATCGAGTGTGACGTATGTTTCGTTATCGATCAAAATGCAGAACTTGAGTTTCGTCAAAACACGATCGTAAAAGAGCCTTGCACGCTTTATGGCTACGAAATTCTGCTTTGAATCTTACTTCCCCTCTTTGTTTACAAAATCAGATACGTCTGTTTGAAAAAGTACTCGAGAATTACTCTTTCTTCAGGGGGGTCCGTGCAGGGATTGGGCTACTATATGGTCAACTTCGATCGTTCGAAGTATATGCAACCAGACTCCTGAAGAACTCGTGGTCTGGGGTTGAGGGTGCCAATCCTCGACCCTTTTAAAACACTCACGTGCCTCTAGCCATGGTCCCCTCCCGGAACCACCTTTCGCAAATACTTATGAGAGGGGGATATTGTGCTTTAAGCTACTTATGACTTTAGAAGTTAGTTGGTCCCTCTAACCTGCCGTTGGTCATTTCGCTACCTGATTTAGAGCTCAATCTGAGAGGCCGTCGTGTTTACAGCTTCCCAGATGTCCCGTTTTTGACACATTCTCTGGGCAAGGTTGTCCGGAGTACTGTCTAGACCGCTCACGACTATCATTGCGTTTCTCACGTCGTTGAAGCGAAGACACGGGAAGAACACTCTCGACATCCGCGCATACGGGACACGAAAAGGACTTGACGTGCCCGTACTTGTGCAGATACTGTCTACAGCAGCCGTGGCCAGACAGGATATGAGTCAAGTGGGAGGTTACTTCCCCGTGTCGCCGACCAACCCATCCGGATATCTCCGGATCCGGGGTTCACCGACCTTTGGTGGAGGTATTCAATTTCCTCTGCCACTTGACCATTGATGCCGCTCTAGAGGGGTTACGGATACCTCTCGTGCTCCGTTGTTGAAAGCACTCTACGCCCTTTTTATTATGATTCCGATGGGCATCATAGGCCAGCTATTGCAGATCATGCACTATCAAGTCCTTTCAAATCTCGGAAAGGGTTACAGCAAGGTGATTAATTATCGTGTAGGAAAAAAGACACGAACGTTGCATTGAACGGTGTGATTCGAAGACCTGGGATAGACACAAGTGGCAAGATATTCAGGAAGTCTGTCCAACTTTTTGGCTTCACCGACGACGTTGATGTCGTAGCACGTAACTTAAAGTCGATGGCGAAAACGTACATCAGACTTAAGCCTGTAGCTGGTAAGATTGGGCTTGTGATTAATGCGTTGAAATCAAAATACATGAAGGGAAGAGGCTCACGAGAAGACAATGTTAAGAGGCGCGCAACAAGCAAAGTGAATCGATCATGTAGATGGCGACCAGCGGACCCTTCGCGGACGGCGATGTGCAGCTATGGACCGAATACAATGGAGACAAATTGAATTGAATTTATCAACTAAATTAATCCAAACGCTAAATTTGAACAGGAGCAGATAGAAACTCCCATTAATTTGTTGGCAAGCGTGTAAGGTTAGACTAGATGTAGGTATTACAATAAAAGGTGGATTCGCTCAAAAGAGTCCGAAATTTCCTTTTCAAACACCCACTAAGAAGCAGACCAAGTCGCGTGACACTGTACGGTATGCGCTGGCCACTCTTAGGCACATTAGCCTGTGCGTACTTTCGACCAAGGTAGCTCTTAGTACTCAAGGCAGTGGCCTGTTCCGGCCCGCCATACTCAAGCATGCAAAGAGCGACGCTGGACAGAAGTTTTTGTTGCTCCCTTGTACCGCTGAGCTAATCAACATCATTCGGGATAATGCCGATCTAACCATAGACTAACTCTAAGACCAGTAGGTCCCATACAAAAACGATTTTTTTCTTGGCTCAGTCAGTACTAGAACATCGTCCCAAGCTCGGTCCCAAGCTCAATAATGCACCCCTTATAATGAACTCACATGAACACACTCTCAAATACTCTGTCAAAATAACACAGCAAATCAAAACAAAGGCGCAAATATGTATAACAAGGTGCTGGCTTCAAGGTGTAATTCGAACCAAGGGGTTCTACAACAGTGAACCAATTTCAAATCGCTAGTTACATATTGATTGTTGATATAACCGTAGAGGACTTCTTGGCGTGGTCGACGTGGCTCATAAAGGTCAACTTATCGTCGATCACAACCCCCAAGTACCTCAGGGACCGCTTTGAGGTGATGGTGCAGCTACCTGCACTAATCGTCACCGCGATTCTATTTTACTGACCACAGTAATCTCCGTTTTGTGATGGGCTAACTCCAGCCTTCTGGAGCGCATACTAGAGTTTCCAGGCGTTTGGGAAGACGCTCTCGTCCAGACATCTTTGTATCACCATCCGGCACAAGTCCTGCCAGCCGAACAGCTGTCTTGATCGTCAAGTTCGGTATGACATCTGGCCCTGGCGCTTTGCATCACAATGAGTTCGTTATTCGGAACCGTCACATCATCCCTTTCCTCTGCGGTACCATTATCATCGCCCACGTTATTGTTCGGCGTTGACGACCCGTTGTCCTTCTACCGTTATGGTCTGGGATACTGGAACGTTTGTCATGGTACGATTCTATGGCTATGGGAGCCAAAGGAATCGGGTTGTGGTGTGGAAAGAGTCCCCCAATGACCACCTTTAGTAGCTCTGGTGATTGCTCGGTTGGAGATTCTGCACCTTTGGTTTTGGCAATTACCTCCCGATAGGCGTCAATGGCGTCAAACCCATGGGTTCGCATTGGCTCTCGAACACAGGCCCTCGAAGCAGGCTCGTCTGCTGGCTTTTTTCTTACTCTTTAGCGCTACTAACGCCACACGACGCTCCGTTATTCCGGAGTCCAACCAAGCTCTCTGCATCCTCGTACTTGCGCGGAGGCAATTCTACGGAGGTCGGCGATGTCCACCAATACACTGGCGGTCTCCGAACCCTAGGTTTGACCTTCCTAGACATGGTCGCACCGCATACGCGTGTAAGTAGTGCTACGAATTGCTCGCCGCACGGGCTCTGGGTTTCACTCGTGTTCAGTTACCACTCAAGCGCCTCTCTAAACACTTCTTCATCGAAATATGATGTCCTTCATCTGCGGGTGTGAATGGAGTGGGTGCTCTTCCTTCAATACGCTGCCTAGTATTGTGGACGATACTATAGCGAACCACCAAGTGGTCGCTATGAGTCTAGCCATCTTACACCCTCCAGTTGTTCGACAGGTCGGGCTGCAGAACGGCAATTCGATGATCGATCCCGTTCCATCTCTGTGATAGCTACTCTTGGTGTATGTAGGCCAATGTAGGTACGCTCTTATCGGGGCCCTTACACTCCCACGCCATATGTCCGGTTTCGAGGCACGTGAAGCATGCCTTTGGCAAACGGACCACCTGGAGATTCGCTACTTTAAGGGCTGAGTCCGCGGTGGCTACTGCTTGCCGTATCGTGGCCACTTGGGTTCCAAGTGGACCCTTTCGCAGCCGTATAGCTGTTGCGGCTACCTCGACCCCACACTGGACCTAGAAGGCCGTGAGGTTTCGCTATCCGCCGTGATCTCGTCTAGATTTTTACACTGGAGAGTCACTAAGATACCTCCATTCCCGCTCCCAAAGCTTGTTCGGCCAGCTTCTTAAATGCCTAAGCTCTAGGATAATCTCGCAATTGCGGGTAAGACGGTGCTCCGGCGCCCAGATCCGCGAACTTAGGTTAGCGACGCATAGCCACGATATAGAGCGAAGATTGGAGTCGCCAATGATGACGATGCTGTCTCTAGCTGCACTGTGTGAGACGATCAAGTTCAGTCAGAGAGCGTGCTTCTCAAATAGGTGTACCGCTTACAATAAAAATGGCCACATACAGATGCTCGATTATCGAATCTTCAGATTCTTCGGGTTCAGTAGGCGAGACTTGAAGCTGGATCGAAAGGCCAGACACCACCAGAGCACTTGTTGCTCTTCGGGGTTGAATGATTCTGCCAGTAGAAGGAATATATGTCACAAAACAGCTGCTTTGTAGTATAAGTATTGTAGTAGTATTGTCACCGACAAACCAACATGAATGATAATAGAAAATATCTTAATATTTCTGTTCAAATCATATTACTGACATCTATCTACGTGTTCTCTGAGAACATTTATTGAAGCTACGAACACGTTTGGGAGCTTGATAATAAGGTTCATGTGTGAGCAATTCTGAACACATTTATTTGATCTAGATAAAATGATTCTATAGGTTTTGACAGATGAGATCGCAGCACTTTCAAATCGGTCGTTAATGATTCTTGATCGATAGTGATGATTGAGCGTCATGTCGGTTTCGCGGTGGTAAATGTTGTACCACGCATCGCTGCAGACTAGTTGATACTCGGAACGAGAACTGTTCATTCCGACAACGTTCATGAGGATGCAGGCATGCATTAATCAGTGAGTTATCTGGAATTGGAGAAAAGGAGCAGGCAGAGCAATGTCGTAAAAGATGCTTGTCCTGAACGGCAGCTTGGCTGAACCTGTCTCCAGCACTAGACTCAGTCAAGGACGGGACGACTATGATGGCGGGATCATACGAACTTGTTGAAACTGGAACCAGCAGAGGGTACAGCTGAGCTAGGTAGGTTCATGGCATCCGTAATGCTAGGTGACGTGCGTCCGAAGCCGGTTGTAATATGGACGATTGTGCATGAGGATCAAAGTGGACGTTACAACGAGCATGTTCATTACGTGCTCAAAGCAAAGTTGATGCCAGCACCGTATTTTTGGCGCTATTGGCTAGAAGCGACAAATCGATCAGGAAGAGTACGTTCCACATAATGTTGGTACTTGCCTGCGGGAATGCAGATTGGAGATCCTCTTCAGCGGAAGTAACAACTGGACCGCGACGCCATATCCACAAATGGCGTTCTAAATCACAACCACTCGACGAACTGGAAACAAGAGTTTCGTTATAGGAGTGTTGTGGGATCCTAAAGCCAACTGTTGCATTCAAGTTCCATGGAATCGTTGATACATTCAAAGTGACTAATCGGACTCATTTTGATTTTACTGAAGGAGAATCAGACTTAGTTTCAGGGTTTAACGTTGTACGGTACAAGGTACATGTGTCTATTTACTAAGTGTTTTCGCCAATGATTCCACAAGCTTTCGTTAATGCAACTCACTAGTCACTAAGGGAATTCGTTGCCTCTCTGTTGACGTTATTCGGCCTAGTCATATTTGTACGCTTAAGATGTCTTCTCGAGAATTTGTTCTTCTGTTGGACATACCGTCAATTTGGCATTGCTCAAGAAACCACTGAGTTCAACTTCGTCCAACAAAAAGCGAACTTCCAAGAGTGAGACAGACACGTAAGCGACGAACCATTGTAACTAGACGATTCTCTTCAGCACAGCGGACAAAGCTTTGCATGTTGGTGAAAAGTAAGTAACAATCAATTTCACTACCATTTTGCTTATCCGTGACAGGTAGTCGAGTATTGCATGCATTCAGGATAATGAACCTAAGAAATAGTAACATTTCCTCTCTTTCAGATAGCGCAAATCATTCTGGAAGTCAACCAGAATTTCTAAGCCCAGGCCCATTTCACACGACACTACTCCATTTGATTCACAAAAACATTCCTGGATATGTTTCATAAAAGTTCCAGTTTTTACGTTATTCTCAGGATGGAATTCATTTTAGCTTTAGGTTCTTTAACCATCTGGCATAGATTTTCAGTCAGTGCCATACATATGTTGCCAAATGTTTCAATGCTTGAAAGATCCTTCTTTTAATACCTACCTACCGTCTTTATCTTATTTATCCCGTTTGAAAAAAAAATAGAACCCATCGCTTCAAGAACAAGTTTTCTGTATCTAAATAATTAACCTTTCCTACGAATCGAAACTCGTCAAGACTTGAATCTACAATTATTCATGTATAATCTGCCATAGTTGCCCTCATGTGACTGTACATTTCGAGTAAGGGGTGCTTAGTAGATGAGTCGTGCATCTTGCACTGTCCAGTTCAATGCACCTTCTTCATAATCTTAGTTAACCCACCTTCAATCTTCTACAAAAGAAACTCCATCCAGTTTAAAGCATTAATTAGGTAGGCATACAACATCCAATTTAACCGTCAACATGTAATCACTTATTTTTAACTTAAAATCATCGATTCCATCGCCAATCGAGCTTGCAATAGAATAATCGAGAACCAAATTGACCAGTTCCCCCGGAACGATTAACCTTATCAGCCGGACAGCACAAATGGAGATGTCACTGTAGGCTTCCTTTGAATGTCAACTACTGCAGCAGCGCACGTATAAGTGAGCTATTTCGATGAGCTATTTCGAACTGTAATAACCAGTTCGAGGTCAGGCCAAAAATAGAATTCCGAAATGCAACATTCCCATTTCGCGACGGTCATACTTCACCAATATGTAATATGTAGACACTTTCCACATTAACCATCCTGTTTGTCATTTACTACTGTCTATTATCTTCACAACACCTCATCAGCAGCGAGCCCCGTCCAAAGTACATTCGTCATCATGCGTTTATCAGCTCATTAACATTCGATCCGGCGTTGACTCACAACTTAATAACGTGTTGCGCCCATTGTAGTAGACACCATGGGCACAAAACGACCGGCCCGGCAACTTCCAGATTGGGAAATGTAGCCCCTGATAATCAGTGGAGATAACAAAACATAACACTCACCATTTTTCCTAGAGGTTGCTTTTTTTTTGTTGCGGCTACTCCTGTTGTTGTTGTTTGCTTCGTTCGTGTCTTCAGTCACGGCTTCTTTGCCCTCCGATGATCGTAAGAACAATGCTCGACAGCTCGAATAATGCCTACACCGATTGTACCGACGGTTCCTTCCTGCTTCCCTGGATGGCGTTCTGGGAGAAAAGTGTGTCGAATGCACGGTTTATAGTTAGAAGACCCGTTTCGTATGAATATTAGCAAACTAGTTTACTACAAAATAGGAGAAATCTTAGCAAAAGATTACCTTTTTGTGGTCGAAAGTTTTTTCAAAGTTCGCTGCTTTGAAACTTTTGTCAAAAATTGATAGCTTCGCTCTGTCTCTGTCTGTTTGGCAGATGGCAGTGTTGCTAGGTTTTGGATTGTGCACTGTCATCGTAGTGTTGAAGGAGTAGGACTCAAATTCGTGCAGTTTTACACTCCCGTTTCATTTTACTCAATTTTTGAGTACAATTGTATGGTAGTCTTTTTCTCACACAGAAATGGGTGCATTCCCAATCCATACACAGAGACAAATTTTTACCCTTATTGGGGGTTAGGATGACTATTGCAATATAGTGATTTTGAACCGACTATAATCATGGTCATAACTACCATTAAAAATAGTTGATGTAACATTTGCCATAATGTCGGAATAGTCCTTGTTACCATGACCATAGTCAAAAATGCCATGAACGAGGTGAATTCAACAATTTTCTTGGTTTTTGTAACCATTATATGCGATAGTCATGCTGACCATGATTTGATTGTCGGTATAATTTTCGGTAGAATTTTTCTCAGAGTAGTTTTCAAATCAGGTGATGTGGACAAAAATGAGTTCGAGCGAGCAGAAACCAGACATTGATCGCTTAGAATAATAGGGAGCCCAGCAGTTGGATCGGTTTATTTCTCAAAAACCGGCACATACACTAACGATCAATTTCGCAGATGGTTTCGGATGAACCAAAGCATTTTCCTAAGGCTATGAAAACTACAAATATTTGTCGGCAGTACGACATCTGTCCCCATGTCTATGGGCGGCGCGTGATAGAGAGTGTTAATACATTATTCCCCAGTCCACCTTTGTATACGTCCGATAATAGAGTGTTAAACGTATCGCTGGTGTTTGCTTCTACTTTGCGCGGTATCCGAAAGTACCCCGGGTTGTCAGTCTAGTTCCCGTCGGTAGTGATCCTCCTGGTAATTCCGCTGCCTAATCTGTTGGTCGTGACTTGTTTGTCCCACAGGTTATGGGCCCAGGAAAGTAGCAAATATCGTTAAAGTGATATCGTGAAGTGACTCGTGTGCATTCGCATTGTTCCCCACGGGTGGTGTCGATTGGCTGTGTTGTATCCTTCTGGTTGGCGTCGTTGTTGCCAAGAGCTTTCAGTGGCTGTTTATTTCCGTGTGCCGTTCGAGCAGTGTGAACAAAGACGATCGTCATCGGTGTCTGGTGTGCATGTTCGACGACGGCAAAGAAGACGAGATAAACATTGTTGTTGCTGTTGCTGGTGAAGAGGGATACCGTTCGGTGGTGCGATTGTGTATTCACTGAAATAGAAATGGCAGAGAAATATTTGTTCCATCGCCTAAACAACCAAAACTATTCGGTGTGGAAGACCCGGATGGAAATGCTCCTAAAAAGGGAGGAGCTGTGGTATGTGATAAGTGATACGATGCCGAATCCGGTGACAGGAGCTTGGTCGAAATGTGACCAGAAGTGCCATGCCACGATTGTGTTATACGTGGAGGATAACCAGTTGAACATGGTGAAAAATGCGAAAAATGCCAAGGACGTGTGGAGTCTGCTGAAAAGTTACCACGAGAAAACATCGTTGACCTCGCGTGTGTCGTTGTTAAAGAGACTGTGTAGCTTGAACATGGCAGAAGGTGCAGATGTAGAGAGGCATCTGTTTGACCTGGAAGAACTGTACGATTGCCTTGCGTGTGCTGGTCAAGCTCTCGAAGATCCGATGAAGATTGCTATGTTATTGAGAAGTTTACCGGAGTCGTACGGTGGCCTTGTAACGGCACTAGAGAGTCGTCCGGAGGCTGATTTGACTATGGCATTAGTGAAGCAGAAAGTGTTGGACGAATACCAACGGCGAACTGATCGTAATGCGGTTTCCGGTGAGTCGGCCATGAAACTACAATGGAAAAATAAACAGAAGCAGAAGGTTTGCTATCATTGTAAAAAGCCAGGCCATTTCCGAAGAGATTGTCGGGAACTGCAGCCGAAGAAAAGTGACGAAAGTGCGAGAAGTGGAAAGGCGGATAAGGTGAATGAGAAGAAACACAGTGCGAATGTGAAGCAGGCTGCTGAATTCGAAAATCCGATCTGTTTTACGGTCGGTGAAGGGCGCAGAAAGAACTGCTGGTATATTGATAGTGGCTGCTCGTGTCACATGACCAATAACCGAGCATTCTTCACAGTGTTAGACGATAGCAAGTGTGTTGAAGTAGTTCTAGCAGACGGTTCAGTGTCAAAGTCCCATGGAATGGGTGAAGGTTTGGTGAAATGTGTAGATCAACAAGGAAACGTTTTGGAAGTGAAACTAACGGAAGTGTTATATATACCGACTTTAGATAGTGGACTAATTTCCGTCCGAAAACTGACCCAGAAAAGTTTTGCGGTAAATTTCTTGGGGTCGACTTGTTCGATTGTGAGTGAAACTGGCAAGACAGTAGCTTTGGGTGAAATATACGGAAGCTTGTTTATCCTGAAGACCGTTGAGTTCGCGAGGCTGAGCAAAGAAGCACACCATATGAAGAACTGTCAACATGTTTGGCATCGACGATTCGGGCACAGAGATCCTGCAGTGCTTGATCGCCTGAAACATGGCGGTATTGTTGAAGGTTTCCAAGTGCAAGATTGCGGATTGCGTCAAGTCTGCGAGACATGTTTAGAAGGTAAGCTCCCTCGTTGCCCATTCCCCAATGTTTCCAATAGCAGGTCCAACCGCATCCTTGACCTGATCCACACAGATGTCTGTGGTCCCATGTTAAATGTCACCCCTGGTGGAAATCGCTATTTGATGACGTTAATTGATGACTTCAGCCGATACACCGTCGTGTGCTTGCTGGTCCGGAAGTCAGATGTAGCCAATTGCATCAAACGCTACGTTGCCCACGTTAAAATCCGATTCGGGCGAACCCCGTGTGTCATCAGATCCGATGGAGGTGGTGAATATGTAAACAAAGAGCTGCAAGCATTCTATTCAGCTGAAGGTATACAGGCGCAGTATACAACACCCTACTCACCGCAGCAGAACGGCGTAGCGGAGCGCAAAAATCGCACGCTGCAAGAGATGGCTACATGCATGCTGCTCGACGCTAATCTTCCGAAGAAGTACTGGGGTGAGGCGATAATGACTGCAGCTTACGTGCAAAATCGACTGCCTTCGCGAGTAATCGATAAAACCCCATACGAGAAGTGGTTTGGAGAAGCACCTGTTTTAAGCCACATGCGGATATTTGGCAGTCCAGCTTTTGTTCACATTCCAGCTGTGAAGAGGTCCAAATTCGACTCCAAGGCGAGAAAGCTGCTCTTCGTTGGATACTGCGAAGACCGGAAAGCCTTCCGGTTTCTAGATCCCGAAACCGACAGAATCACCGTAAGTCGCGATGCACAGTTTATTGAGCAGCGTAATGGTTCTCGTGAATTAGAATTCGAAGATGGCGCAAATGTTGGTGATGATGGTTGGACGCCAGGAGTTAGAAGTTCGGAACAGGAGGAGTCGAGTGGGCACGAGGAGCTACCGGAAGGAAACGTCATCGGAAGCGAAGCATTACCGTCGGAGCAACATCAGCAGCCGTTTGTGGACGAACATTGTGATGAGTCTGATGATGAGTTCTACGACTGGAACGATCACATCGAAGAAGAAAAACCGACGCAGCGGAGAGAGAGAGGTCGACAAGAGGAGTTCTCCCTCGGCGGTATGAAGATTTTATCGTCGATGTGGCGAAGGTCATCGAAGGAGATCCGTCGTCCTATGAAGAAGCAGTTCGTGGTACGGAGAGTGATTTGTGGAAAGCAGCAATGCAAGAAGAATATGACTCGCTGATGAAGAACGAAACGTGGACTCTTGTCGATTTACCCGCTGGACGAAAAGCTATAGGAAGCAAGTGGGTGTTCAAGAAGAAAGAAGACAGTTCCGGAAACGTCAGCAAATTCAAAGCCAGACTAGTTGCCCAGGGTTTCTCCCAGCAATTCGGTGTTGACTACGATGCTGTATTTGCACCTGTCGCTGCCCTAACGACATTGAGGACCCTGTTGGCCGTTGCTGGAAAGAAGAAGATGAAAGTTCGTCACCTAGACATTAAAAGTGCTTATTTGCATGGCCAGCTGAAGGAGGAGTTGTTTATGCAGCAACCGAAGGGTTTTGTGCGACGTGATGAAGAAAAATTAGTGTGCCGTCTGCAGAAATGCCTATATGGGTTGAAGCAAGGTGCTAAAGTGTGGAACGATACGATTCGGGCTATTCTCGATGAAATCGGGTTCCAACAGTCGCGGGCTGATCCGTGTTTGTTCATTAGAAGTGCTTCCAGAAGGCAAGTTTATCTGTTGATCTACGTAGACGATATAGTCGTTGCAAGTGAAGTTGAGGAGGAGATTGAGCTCATTGAGTGTCAGTTGAAGAAGAAATTGAGAGTTTCGTCGCTCGGTGATGTTAGTTACTTCCTCGGAATCCGTGTTAGTAGAGACGAAAAGGGATTCTATGCGTTAGATCAGCAGACCTATATTGCGAAGATTGCCTCCAAATTTGGCTTGGATCGTGCGAAGAAAATCGAAAGTACCTTTGGATGTTGGATATTACCGAAACAGAGAGGGAAGCAAGCCGTTGCCAGACAATAAACAGTACCATTGCTTGGTCGGAGCGCTACTTTACGTGGCTGTCAACACGCGGCCTGACGTTTTGGCAAGCGTGTCGATTCTCAGCAGAAGAACAAGTGAACCGACTGAAGCTGACTGGCTGGAGTTAAAGCGGGTGGTTCGATATCTAGTGAATACGATGGACTACAAACTGAAACTATCCTGCAACGTCAAAAATCCTTTCAACTGGTTGGCTACAGCGATGCTGACTGGAGTAGTGATACAGCGGACCGGAAATCTAATACCGGTTTTGTGTTCCAAATTGGAGGAGCAACTATTTGTTGGGCAAGCCGCAAGCAAACTGGCGTGGCATTGTCTAGCATGGAAGCGGAGTATGTAGCGTTATCCGAAGCCTGTCGAGAGCTACTGTGGCTTCGAAAACTTCTAGAGGACTTCGGGTTGAAACAACAGGAGCCAACGATTGTGTTCGAGGACAACATCAGTTGCATCGACTTTATTTCTGTAGATCGAACATCAAGGCGCTCCAAACACATCGATACCCGGAGGTTCTTTGCCAAGGATTTGTCGGAGAAGGGTTTGGTGAGCATTCGTTATTGCCCATCTGAATCTATGCTCGCAGATATTTTGACCAAACCCCTTGGGTGCATCAAGCAGCAACAATTCACATCCATGATGGGTTTGATTGGTAGCTGTGGCCGCTGACGATGTCGAGGAGGAGTGTCGGCAGTACGACATCTGTCCCCATGTCTATGGGCGGCGCGTGATAGAGAGTGTTAATACATTATTCCCCAGTCCACCTTTGTATACGTCCGATAATAGAGTGTTAAACGTATCGCTGGTGTTTGCTTCTACTTTGCGCGGTATCCGAAAGTACCCCGGGTTGTCAGTCTAGTTCCCGTCGGTAGTGATCCTCCTGGTAATTCCGCTGCCTAATCTGTTGGTCGTGACTTGTTTGTCCCACAATATTAACCTAGCAGACCAAAAGCATACAATAAAAAAAACCTTTCAATAACAATATAGCAAACATTAACAATATGTGTTAATGTAGAGGTTGTATGCTGAAAATGGGATTAAAATATTCGATAATATTCGATTGCAGCAGACTCGACGAAATTTAAAACTCAACCCTCAAAAGTTCTGGTCTTACATCGACGAACAACGAAAGGAGATAGGACTACCTACAATCATTAAGTTTGGCAAGAAAGAAGCTTCCTCTCTGTCGTCCATAAGCGACCTCTTCAGGGAATAATTCCCAGCAGTATTTACAGACGAAACGCTTGACCATCATCAGTTGTCCGAAGCTCTAACCAATGTACCTTCACGTCCTGCCATTGGTCCGCATCCACTAATAACACTTGATACTATTGTATCCGCTTGTGCTCGCTTGAAATGTTCCTCAAATCCCGGTCCTGATGGCATACCATCCATTGTGTTGAAAAGGTGTAGTGCTGCACTCTCGATTCCGTTGACAACTATTTTCAACCGCTCTCTTTCATCTGGATCCTTTCCAAGTACTTGGAAGGAATTATTTGTTTTCCCTGTGCATAAAAAAGGCGATAAACGACAAGTGTCCAACTACAGAGGAATCGCCGCTTTGTGTGCCACGTCTAAACTTTTTGAGCTGATAGTTCTCGACTTTTTGAAGCACCATTGTCTCAACTATATTTCCGAGACTCAACATGGATTTACGCAAAAACGATCCACCAGCACTAATCTGGTATCCTACACATCCTTCATCATCAGAACTATAGAAGCTCATAAACAGGTCGATGCAATCTACACCGATTTTTCTGCAGCATTTGATAAAATCAACCATGAGATCTTGATAGCTAAACTCGATCGTCTTGGTTTCTCCAGTACGTTACTAGATTGGCTTAATTCCTACCTAGTTGGTCGTTCTATGGCAGTCAACATTGGAAACACAACATCGGAACCGTTCCCTGTCACGTCTGGTGTTCCACAGGGCAGTCATATTGGACCTTTCTTATTCCTGCTATACTTGAATGATGTTAACCTAGTACTCAAGTGTTTCAAACTCTCATATGCTGATGACTTCAAACAATACTACGTAATAACAACAATCAATATGCAACTAGCGATTTGAAATTGGTTCACTGTTGTAGAACCCCTTGGTTCGAATTACACCTTGAAGCCAGAACCTTGTTATACATATTTGCGCCTTTGTTTTGATTTGCTGTGTTATTTTGACAGAATATTTGAGAGTATGTTCATGAGAGTTCATTATTAGGGGCGCATTATTGAGCTTGGGACCGAGCTTGGGACCGATGATCTAGTACTGACTGAGCCAATAAAAAAATCGTTTTTGTATGGGACCTACTGGTCTTAGAGTTAGTCTATGGTAATAACCTGCCCTGAAGACGCAAAATTTTTACAATGGGAACTTGTCCGTTTTTCTACATGGTGCTTAACAAATCGTATAAGCCTCAATGCTGGAAAATGCTCGGTAATCTCCTTCACCAGGAAACGCTCTATAGAGTTATTTGACTACACTATCGCAGGAAAATCCCTGAAACGTGAGGATACAGTTAAGGATTTAGGCATTCTTCTGGATTCGCGTTTAACTTTTAAGAACCATGTGGCTTACATTACCTCCAAGGCCTCAAAATGCCTGGGCTTCATTTTCCGAGCTGCAAAAGACTTCTCCAATATTCATTGCCTAAAAACACTATTTTGTTCACTGGTTCGCTCTATGCTACAATATGCAGTAGTTGTATGGGCTCCATACTACCAAACGACATACAACAAATAGAGGCAATTCAACGCAAGTTTGTCCGCTATGCTCTACGGCGGTTACCTTGGAATGATCCTTTTAACCTTCCCAGTTATGAAGATCGTTGTAAGCTCATCGGCCTCGATCTTCTCGAAACTCGCAGAATGGCAACAAAGGCTTCATTCGTGTCCGATGTTTTCCAGTGTCATATAGATTGCCCTTCTGTGCTAGCTGAGTTGAACTTTGATATTCATCGTCGCCCTCTCCGCACACATCCGTTTTTTCGTATTTCTACTTTCCGTACTAATTATGGCTATAATGAGCCAATCAGTAGTAAGTGTCGTGTGTTCAATCGCTGTTATTATGTCTTCGACTTTCACTTGTCTCGTTCTTGTAACAAAAGTAGATTTCTTGAATTACTTAGGTAAGATAAGATAGTATAGTATAGTATAGTGATTAGAAATTATGAATATTTTATGTTAGTTTTAAGAGCTGATTGTATCATTTGGAATGTAGTCTGTTGATACCTAAAGATGAGGAGATTTTATGCCCATTTTAGAAAAAAAGCTATGGGCTTTTCCCCTCCTCCGGAAAATAAAATAAAATAGAATAAAATAACATTAAAATGAAATGTGATAATTTATCTTACATTCGAAATTTAGTTTTGGCCATATAGAAAATTGTTTTTCGTTATGCTCAATCCATACCAAATTTTGATAAAATTTACAAATACATCAGTTAAAAATTTCGCTTTTTCCTGCTCCTAAATTAAACGCATAAAGCGGGTGGTTTTTTGTTAATATAATCATTTTTCTCATAAAATAATCCTGTGAAAGATGAGCTTTAAGCGCTTGAGAGATCTAGTCTCAGGATTCCGAAAAAATAACGGCAAGATTTGGATCAATACAGCAAACGACGTCATGAGCAAACGATTTTAGAATCATCTGTTGTTGCCTTGGTTGTTGTCTACGATTTAAAATGATTTAAACCAAAAAGGGGTGGTGCCTTTACCTAGTTTAGAAAATCAATGGAAAAAATCAAAGAAAACATTATTTTGAGCAGCTGACGTCGCTTTAGCTTGCAGCACGCAAATAAATCACTCGACTTTGAATCAACAGAATATTATGTCGGTATTCAATGCATGGTTACTATTTGTTTCAATCCATAAAAAAAGTTTCAAACCAATTCAAAATTTCATTCAAATCAAAACAATAAAAGTTTTAGTGGCGAACCAGCCCAGGAGGCTGAAAGCCACTATAATAAAGAAACAAAAAAAAAAAAAAAATTTTTTGAAAGTAATCACCGCTGTGTGATATTTAAATTTCATCAGTTTTATTGGTCCTTAGGGGGGAGACAACTTAATCTTGCATTAATTTTAATGCCAATACTATGAGTATTAGTGAAAATAATAAAATTATAATATCATTATACCAACAATCAATATGTAACTAGCGATTTGAAATTGGCTCACTGTTGTAGAACCCCTTGGTCCGAATTACACCTTGAAGCCAGCACCTTGTTATACATATTTGCGCCTTTGTTTTGATTTGCTGTGTTATTTTGACAGAGTATTTGAGAGTGTGTTCATGTGAGTTCATTATAAGGGGTGCATTATTGAGCTTGGGACCGAGCTTGGGACGATGTTCTAGTACTGACTGAGCCAAGAAAAAAATCGTTTTTGTATGGGACCTACTGGTCTTAGAGTTAGTCTATGATTATACTGTATTATGATATCATAAACTGTCAATACAATGCTATAATTTTATTAACAGTGTATAGTTATCGCGATCACCTGGTGGCAAGTCAATGTCGTTCAGCTTAGGTCCGGCACATTGAGCAGTTTACTTATGTTGGAAGCAAAAATATTGTAAACATTGCTGAGCACGTGGGTGATGACGTCAAACTACCATAACATTCCATACTGTGAGCTGATAGTTTGACATCACCATAATCAGCTGTTCCGTGTAAAAAGGTAAACATTGAGACGAAACACAAACACCACTATACATTTCCACATACCAATAAGCACGAATACCAATAAGCCACGGACAATCTGTCAAAGTAGCATGTACACTCCAAAACGAATTTACTCTAAATCACATTATTGTCGAGATTAATATTTTAATCTTGAATTAGTGGTATTATAATACGATTTAATGCAAAAATTAAAGATGTCTCCCCCTAGATTTGTCCATATTTGAACCAAAATTTTAATTTAAATAATATTTTATTTAGTACAATCACGTTCATTTAAACTAAAGTGGTTAATTTTTTTGTTTCAACAAGAAAATTAATGAGGGCACATTTCATACTGTATCTGCCTCTGCTTTTCTAATGTAAGTTTAAACATGATTAATTATAATTTTTGATAATTATAGATTATCAATGAGTTATTCTTTTACAGGTAACTGGTTTTCCGAATCGGTTGACATGGGCTACATATAACCCAAGTAACCACGTCGCTGTAATAGTATGCATATATATGGCATATGTATTACGTCTAGTGCATCATTGAAGTTGGATTAAAGCTGAAAAGGGCCCCACTATGATCGGATTAATGCTATATCTTTTGTAAAGCCATAAGACATTGCTAAAGTAGCATTACTGCATTGGTAATGCATCACTACATGCTTAAACTAATCTAACGCTTCATTACTTGACATCTGTTGAATTGATGCAATCCCGCATTACCGATATTGATTTTGGGTTGAATTAGTGCAATCATATAATGCTTGTAACTTGGGAAGCATAAGAAAAAAAAAATTAAAAAAAATTCTATAATGCATGAAAGTTTATTTCAATTCAATGGTTTTCTTGAAATAGTTCATCATTGTTCTTTATTTCAACAAATGCGTTTAGTTGGTCTAACAAAACATTTTGTTTTGAGCAATAAAACACGATGTTCAATTCTGTAAAACATGAAGTTTTATTTCAACTCAAAGGTTTTGTCACAGACAGACGGTCAAGCAAGAACAAAACTAAATGATAACTTTGTGTAAATTTTCAAATCGCTAGCAAGCGTTAGTGTTAGCAATTGCTGCTTCACTAAAGCCACGTAGTTCAAGCTGAGATTCAAGCTTGAATGGCTGTGATTTTGTTGAGTTCGTTTATCAGTTTTATTGGTTCACATTTAAACCAAAATTTTATTTGAATTGATTCCTATTATGTATTGGTATAACCATAGGCTAACTCTTAGACCAGTAGATCTCGAACAAATACGATTTTTTTCTTGGCTTAGTCAGTACTAGCACATCGGTCCCAAGCTTCATAATGCGCCCCTTATAATGAACTCACACGAACACACTCTCAAATATTCTGTCAAAATAACACAGCAAATCAAAACAACGACGCAACTATGTATAGCGAGGTGCTGGCGTCAAGGTGTACTTCGGACCAAGGGGTTTTACAACAATGAACCAATTTCAAATCGCTAGTTGCATATTGATTGTTTGTATAACTACGTATCTTTTATGAGTGAGGAATGGCAGAGTCTTAACAGGTGATTCCAGTGATTTTCACATTTTGCGTCAGTATATATTATGGTTTTACTGAAAATAAGCTCTTTTCCGTTAGTTTATTAGTTTACAGAGTACATCTGTTAAATAAATACAAATTTTCAGTAATATTTTCATACGCATTGCTGAATACTTGCAGTTCTTCGAAGGATAGACATTCGCAAATAAATTGCAGAAAATTTTAAGATCATTCAGTAGAAATTCTATTTTGCAATTTTGCAGAATAGAAGCCTTTTTTTACTGAATTTCAATATAAGGATTTGTGTATGTTCACCAGCAACATGTCGACAACGGCAATGTTTGGCCGCTGAGGTAAATCGATATCTTTGTTTTTCGTGCAGTTCAAGCGTCATGAGAAAAGTCAAAAACAGTTGAGGTAAAAACAAAAAACAAACAAAATCATCAATCCCTGTTGAAGTGCAGTTTTTGCATTACATATATCACAATGTTGAGTTTAAATTGCGTGCGAATTAATAAGTAGAGTAAATTAAGCTTTGACATTTTCAATACCTTAGCTTAAAAATATATGTGCTCGATAAAAACATTGTCGTCCTTATGAGAAGAAGGTTCCTGTAATATTAAATGTTTCAACTAAAGAAAGTTCATTGTATTTTTAAGCAGATAGCAATACTTTTCTCTTCTTTGTCGTCAAAAACAATATCGAAACTGAAAGGCGACCGATGGGTGGCGCTGCAACACACGTCTCAGCAGAGCGAATGAGTGAACGAAAAGGCAACTATAGGCTGGCAGTGATGGTGAGAAAGAAAAAGACCTCTTCGTAAAGAAGGCTGTTCGACATTCGTCGCGACGAGTACTTCTAGAGGAACAAGCAGAAAAATTTCGTCACTTTGGCAACGGACATACCGTGAAAAATCGACTCTTTTGCAAAATTCAGATTTGCAAATTATTCAGCAGAATCGTTTTCTCGGGAGATTGTATAAGAATCGCGCGCTACTTTAAAGTGATAACTTTGCGGGGGAAAGCAGTACGTGGCACAGCAGCGGGTGCAAAGACTGGAACCAAAGGAAAAAAAGAGAAGGGAAAAAAAGTGATGAACAACCCAGCGCCAGAGCACCATCGTCAGATCAAGGAAGTGAATGGGAATAAGAGAAAAATAGATCCACGGAGCGGCAGTTGGTAGTGTCAGTGGCGTGAAGGGGAAAAAAATCGGCGGGCGAGTTTGCCGGAGCATCAGTTCGGACATCTCCGCAATTCCAGTGTTTCTAGGTGAGTGTCGGAACATATTTTTGCGAGGGGGTTTTCATCGAACCAGGCCAGCGTCCAGGTGGCCCTTCGATATTTTTTCTGAAGGCCACAATTGTAAAATCGTACTGGCACTACAAGAAGGACCGAGGGCGATCATTACGACTGCGCGCAAATCACGATCACGAAGCGTCCGTGCACCTACACAGTGGAAGATTAATAGCAGTATGTACGTACTTCACGATAGTTTGTTGCGCGGAGTGTGTTTGCGCAAAGAAGTTTTCGAGAGCAAGGATTACTGTTTTGGCCTGTTTGTTCTGAAATTTGAGATAAGCAAGGATTGACAACATGCTAATGGGGACGATTTTATCTTTAAATATGTGGGTACCTGCATGCCAGTTGAAAAAAATACCTACAAGAGTGCCAGAGCGGCGATGATCTTCATTTCCTCGGAGCAAGTACAGTGATGTAGGGAAGTTGTGAGTTTCTTAGGGATGACATCATCTGGCACATCATATGTGCATGGGGAAACATTTCTTTACTACGGTTTGTAAAGACACTTCTCCGTGGGTTGAGATTGTGGCACGTCTCCTTTGTTGTTGGTAAACGGAGTATAGTTTCTTTAGCATCATATGCATTTTTCTGGGGAACTAGCTCGCCAATTGCTACCCTGAAAAATGCATGAATTCATTTTGTTGCTTTGTTGTTTTTCACTGAACGATAAGATTATAATTTTGGAAGCTTTATTTCTCTTGAAGAATTCTGCCATTTATAAAGATTTTGTCACCAACTGAAAATTGTGCTGGCTAATATTTTGTTTGCCCTCCGTTTACGGAGGTAATAATTATTTGGCTATTTAAAAAAAATAATTAAATATGCCGGTAGCGCCTGACTTGACACGGGAACATTGAGTGGGAATTTCATTTCTTACGATTATGCGTATATTCACTCAATTTATATACATTGTTCGTATGTGGAGAGTGTTGCTATTAGAGAAAAAATGGAATTCAAAGTATATCATTGTATAATTATAATGATATATCGTACTAATTCGGACACAGGTTCATATAGTAAACACCCCAATTCGAATCATTGAAGGATCTTGCTAAACCAGATTATTTTATTATTTTACAATGTCTATTGTATTGATGAGAAATTGGTGAATGGCGTGTTTGTTTACAAAGGCAATCAAGTCCAAAGCTCGGTTTGGTTTTTCTTTATAAATGTATGTAGAAACTTGACTTAATTTAATTTAATTTTGACTTAATTTAATTAAATTTTGTACTTTTTGCTCTGCAGTTCCTGATTTTAATTTTAGACAGGATACTTTACTTATCTGGTTTACAGTTCAGCGTTTTCAGAGACATAAACGTTTGAATGTTATAGTTTATTCGAAGTCCAACGAAAATTGTTATGTTGAACATTATACTGGTAGCTGCTCGATGTTTTAAAGTAGAATAAAGCTTCTAATGACCAATTCCAGTACCATGAAATTTCAAAGCTTCAATCCGTATTTAAATTCATTTATGTGTTTAAACAATTCTACTGACAATAAATGTCTAAATGAACAAAACTTAAACTAATTAGCTACGGTGGATTGAGTCGAGTAGCTAGCTTAGTTAGATAGGTTATCAAATTTTATAAATTTAAACAAATCAATCCCCATTAAATTGACGAATCACACAACACAATAAACGTAGATGTAGAGTTCTTTATAGACTGTTCCAGAAAGTATAAGCACACTTTTAAAATAACAAAAAAGTCAGTTTTAATAATATTATTTGGCAAATCATATTTGTATTTGTGTTTTATATGGTATTTTACTCTCGTTTAATTAAAATATTTAATCATAGCCAAGACTCTTAACTTTTCCTCGAACATGACCCATTAGCTTCTGCACAGTGGTACTTCTCACCATTTTGACCACTTTTGGCCAATCTTTTTTAAATTTTTGGATGTCGTCCGCTGGTTTTATGAATTTTCGAAGCTTTGCGCCGGGCAGTTCGGCGGATTCAAGTCTTTCGGCACGAAACATACATTTTGACTTTTGTACCATTCTAAAGTGTCCTTTGCGTAATGATATGACGCCAAATCAGGCCGAAACACTACTTGACCTTCGTGCTGCCAGATCATGGGCAATAATCGCTTCTGGAAACATTCCTTAACGTATTTCTGAGTGTTCATCGTCTCCGTTATGATGTACGGACTGGATGTTTTACCACACTCACATATTGCCTGCTAAACCATAACCTTCTTACAGAATTTTCCGGTAAAAATTGCCTTCTCCGTTTCGGGGATGTCTTTGTCTTCGCTTACAGTATAAAATTGTGGTCCGGGAAGCGTTTTGTAATCGAGTTTCACATACGTTTCATCGTCCATTATTGTACACCCAGAATTTTTACACAATAACGAACCGTAGAGTTTGCGGGCCAGTGGTTTCACGGACATGAGCCTGTTTGTGAGGTTCCTTTGGGTTTTTTCTGCTTCCGGTATGTTTTTAGCCCAAGTCTTTCTTTGGCACGCATGACAATACTTGACGAGGTCCCATGTTTTTTCGCAACATCCCGAACGGAAGTCGTTGGTTTTCGCTTGTAGGCATCCCTGATCTTTTTATCGATATCCGGACTAACAGGACCGGATTTCCGACCACTCTTCTCTATATTTTCGAATCGCAGATCGTACCGCTTCGATGCTTACACCCTCTTCCTTGGCCAATTTTCTCAAGGAGAGTCCACTCACAGTGCACCATTTGTGCACGATACTTTTTCGTTGTTCCGGAGTAAGACCGCGCATTTTGATAGGTAACACAAAACTGAGCACTTTTTTGATGCTATGTCATTCAGAAATGTGCAAACAAAAGGACGCAGCCAGTGACCGTTAAAATAAGGTGTGCTTATACATTCTGGAACAGTCGTTAGACTACACAATTGAAACATGCAAAAAAAAATTTTAAAATTTGATTCAATTCAGTAAAGATATATTTTACTACTACTAGACTGGCGTTCTAAGCATAACTGTCCCATGTTGCTTTTGGTCAAATTCCAGTTTTTTTTAAATATGCTTAATTTTTTAACTATACTATAATAATGCAAACTAATTTATTGAGGTCCTTTATAATATTACAGGCTACAATGATAGAATGGTTTCAGTGCATGATGGCTTGTACCCTGACACTCCTCCTCATGTCAATCGTGGTTAGAGCACCATGTGATTCCAATGTTCTTCCCTGCTTGCGAAACCCCATCGTTGGCAGTCCTTTGGTTAGAAGATCCGCCTGCTGGTCGTTCGTCGAAAGAAAGAAGTGACCTTCTTTTTTGTTGGCTGCAACACAATCACGGACAAAATGTAGCTTTACATCTGTGTGCCTCAAGCGCTTCGATGACCCAGGAGATTTGATGACAGCAATAATTGATTGTTTATCTTCGTAGATCCGTGCTGCCTTCTTCTCTAAATTTCCGAGTTCTTCAAATAACGTTTGGATCAAGACGGTTTCACAAGCTGCATCCTCTAGCGCTCTGTTGATGATGGGGAAACTGTACTTTGTTTCTTAGTGCTCCAAGAAGTTACAGCTCCATTAGTCTTGAAGAGTTCCTGAAACTGAACGTCGGTCGTTGAGATCAGCTGCCCAACTAGCATCTGCATATCCAACAATTTGATCCACTGCGGTTGTTAGTTAATACTACAGTCCACGATCTACTGTCCCCTTGATGTACCGTAGTATCCGTTTACCGTGTGTCCAGTGTTCTTCAGTAGGGTTACTTTGAAATTGGCTGAAGTAACTTATCGCTGCGCTCATGTCTGGTCGAGTGATTTCTGGTATGTTAGACACCCGATCAGCTCACGATACGGCTTCTGAAGTGTTGATGTTGCTTCACCTTTCTTGAGTTGACGATTCGGTTCCATTGAGGTTGCAACGGTTCCTTCACTGTCCTCCATTCCGAAGCGCTTCAGAACTAGCTTCGCGTACTGAGCCGCATTCTTTCTTGCAAAACGTTACGATCGATCTTCAATCCAAGAAATATTGTCGCTTCTCCCATGTCCTGCATAGCGAATTCAGTATTCAACAGCTTCTTGATTATCGCTATCATGTTGAGGCTTCGGCAGATTACGTCACGCTCTTTCACGTACAGGCAACTATCGTTGATGCTACGCTTGAATCCGATTAAACTTACGAACTCGTGAAACTTGTCGTTCCACGCCTTTGATGCTTGTTTGAGTCCATAAATGGATTTGCGGAGCTTGAATACGCGATTCTTCTCCTCAAATCTATGAGGCTGGCGAATGAACATTTCTTCGTCTAGTTTGGCCATTCGGTCCTCAGCTTCATTCCTTCGATGCTGTTCGGCAGATATAGTAATTTTCAGCGTTTAGTGCATATGCCACGCAAGTATAATCGTTGTATCTCTTCGGGGGATTGCGTACGCGTCCAGTTTTCCGAGAACAGCAATTTAATTTTTGGTTTCGTTTTCATCCTTCCCAGGCAGGAACTCGTCGTTATCGCTCTGTATTACGTCATCGATTACTGGATCAGCCGCATCCTGTTCTTGAGCCGCCACTTGTTCGGGTAGTTGCGGCAAAACTGCCACAGGCTTCGTCGGTACTGTCCACACCGGATGATCGAACCCAGTATTCTCCGCTTCATCGTTTGCAGCATTGTTCCAATTTTCGTTCACCACAACATCTCGGGCCAAATACACCTTCTGCTTCTGATTGTTCCACAAACGATAGCCAGTTGGTCCATAACCGACAAAGTAGCACGCTTCACTGCGCGCGTCAAGCTTGGTCCGCTTTTCCTTTGGAATCAAACTGTATGCCTTGCGAAGTTTAGATACATCTGGTTTGTGTCCATACCACATCTCGTATAGAGTTTTCTTCTGCAGCGTCGCTGTTGGGCTTCGATTCATAATGTATTCGGCTGCCTGGACCGCTTCACCCCAAAGCCTTTTTGTGAGGCCAGTCTCGTGCACCATTGTTCTCGCCTTGTCCAGGATGGTCCGGTTCAATTTCTCGCTCACACCGTTCTGTTGAGGTGTGTATGGAATGGTGTTATCTATGGTCACACAATGGACTTTACAATATTGACGGCAATGATTCTCCGCCATCCAGGTGTACTGCTGGAACGCGTCGAGTACTTCATATTTTGTCGTCAGAAGGTACACCACCGTGAGGTGAGTGTAATCGTCGGTGAATGTTACTAAGAACCGTTTACCATTCCATGCTGCTGGCGTAAAGGGTCCACGCACGTCGCTGTAGATCAGATCTATCGGTCTCTTCGATCTTGAAACTGGTACACCATCAACGTCACGCCCTTGACCATATCCTTTCGAACCAGTTTTTCAAACCGCTCTTGCCTATGTGGCCAAACCTGCGATGCCACAGCTCATACTGATCTACAGGAGAACTCACCAAAGTATCATTTACTCGTCCACGCTTCATCGTCGCATTCAGCACATATAACTTGCCAGCTACGCTTCCAACAGATACTTCTTGATCTCCACGAACAATCTCGACCAGATCTCTCTAGAACGTGATCCGCATCCCTAGCTTGCCAACTCGTCGAATGGAGAAAAGATTATACTGCAACTCAGGGACGCAGAATACATCCTTCACCGAGCTCTTGATTCTTCGATTTCGAACCCGGAATTCCATATCGACTGTTCCAGAATAGTTACCTGATAAAGATATGGAAAGACGACTACTCTTGTTAGAGGTATAACGCAAACTAATTTATTGAGGTCCTTTATAATATTACAGGCTACTATGATAGAATGGTTTCAGTACACGGGTGCTTGTATCCTGACAGTTGAACGATAGCAGCAAGTTGAGTTTGAAAGTCGTTCTACTGCATTAAGGAAAAGAGAAACCTTCTATTCCATTACCTCATGCTGTCAATATGAAAGAGACGTATGAATCAATGGCTTTTTCGCTCAATTGTATAAATTACAATCAACACAATTGGAAAATTTGTTCCGATCTTAAAATTGTTGCCATGTTGACTGGATTGCAACAGGGATACCCAAAATATATGTCTTTTTTTGTACAAATGAGACAGTCGAGCTCGTAAAGAACACTACGTCCGTAAAGATTTGCCGAAACGGGATAATTCCAAAGTTGGTAAAGAAAACGTTAAAAATGATATCC
The DNA here is from genome assembly GCA_034211315.2 of Aedes japonicus. Classification (NCBI taxonomy): domain Eukaryota; kingdom Metazoa; phylum Arthropoda; class Insecta; order Diptera; family Culicidae; genus Aedes; species Aedes japonicus. The sequence continues at coordinate 106,730 of JASCZW010005866.1, forward strand.
TCTTGGAAATAAAACGCATAACATTTCCACCACTACATATAAAACTTGAGTTATTCAAAAATTTCGTCAAAGCGTTGCAAAAAGAAGTACCAGCATTCCAGTACTTGAAAACAGTATTTCCAAATTTATCTGACGCGAAGATACAGGAAGTTGTATTTGTTGGCCTACAAATCAAAAAGCTGCTCAATAATTGGGCATTTAATACAGTTTTGACACCAGATGAGGAAGAAGCGTGAAAATCGTTCCAGCGTATTGTCACACACTTTTTGGGTAATTTCTGAAGTCCAGATTCTTAGGAGCAGTCTGGAATTTGTAAATTATTCCTTCCATAATCCGAGTGTCAATTGGAATACTCCATGGAAGCTCCAATTAATACCTTAAATAAAGCCCCCAGTGCTGAAGTCATCTGCAGACCGTATGCAGTAGTATCTAGATTTCAAAAAGATATGTAAATTACCAAACAATAATTCTTAGGGACGACATTCAGGCCTTTGATGTAGTTAAGGTTGACAACTGGTAGTATTGAAGTCAACTTCAAGAAGTATTGCAACAAGAGTATACATAAAGATTAATATTCATACAGCGAAGGATATTTCTAGACAACCCTCAATTGAAATGGTGTGCCTATGTTGGCTACTTACAGCACTGCGGTATCTTCTAATAATACTCTTAAAAGTTTGAATTAGTATGTTAGTATGAGCTTCCGTTTTAAAGTGTGTTATAAGGGTCAGTCATCAGTTTGTTTTATGCCAATTTACCTTAGTTTTCCGATTATCCCGATTCAAGAGTTCCGTTTCAACATATATACCATCTTCCTGCCCATTACATACGCCTCAAGGTTTCCATGATACTTCCTAATTTGTTGAGTTTGACTTGGGCAGCATTCAACTCATGAAACCCGGTATGAACACTCGTTGCGTAACGGTGATGCCTAAGTCGCTTGCGGGTCTTGATTTCCTTCAGGTACTTGAATTTCACAACCGCTCGCGACCATGATGGTTGCAAAACCGCATGCAGAGAGTGAGTAACATAAAAATGAGAACTAAAAGATTTGAGTGAGATTATTGGTGATATTCTCATAACGACCTTGCTTGCTCTGACTAAAAAAATTGAGTCATTCTAGACCAACTATAAAGGAAAAAAATGCTTCACTTTGAGCGGTCAGATAATTACCCCGATCAAAACATTCACCCTTTTCGAAGATGTTGCAATTATATTGACTTACTATGTCATTAGCAAACCAGGTATTTTGGTTATTCATTCATAAAACAAATGGATAAACAACAACATATGTTGCCACGAAAATGAAAAGTGTACTATTAGTCGTTTGCCTAAGATTGAAAGTAAAACGTCTAAGAATGAATTGCGGCAGTTTTCAAACAGACGTATGTGATTTTGTAAACAAAGAGGAAAAGTTACATTCAAACGTTAAATTCTTAAAACCCTCATGATGGATGATGGAAAGCAATCATGATTTCCATCCGGCTTCGTTGGCGAGGATTTTATTTATAACAAACGTGACAATGTTTTTAATATCAAGATAAGCCTTATCAGATAAGTACCAGGCTTAAGAAGCTTTAATTAATCTAAACTTAATCATAACGACTTACTTGTCAATTATAGAGTAAATGCACCCTTAGTGGTTCAACCCATAGAGGAGTTATGGGTTTTTCATTCGAGTTCATTAACGAAACACAAGTTGATATTGCTGATTTGCGTTTGAAGCATGCGATTGAACATGTTTCACTAGCAAGATAAAAAAAAACCAAACCTAACCTAATTTGGCGATTTTCAACGTTTTTGCGATTTTTATTGCGGACCACGTTGGATTATCAACGTGGGTATGCAGAATTTGTTCTCTCCTCTCGGCTTCCATCAGGAATAACTTTTGACGCACTGCACGAAACACCGTGAAATTTATACCACAGAAAGTGGGCGCCTAGGTAAACAAACCGCTGAAAAAGAATTCTTGCAGCGGTCACTATCCATGCCGCTGCAACACAATAAGTGATTCCAGATTCTAACAGGACAGAACTTTACACCGGTAGGTTCAAGCTGTCCCGTCAATAATTGAGCGATCGAAGGAAGTAGCTTAGACATGGGTTTCGACTTTAGACGATGCGATTTCAACGCAACGAATGCAGAACTGGTGAACATTTATTGGATTCGGCTATTTCAATCTGCATCATTGAACGGGGCTGTTAACGGTTTCTACAATCGACTGTTTGAAATTATCCGCGCCAAAGTTCCACTTAAAAAGAGGAGTACGCATCAGAGCTTCAAACACCCATGGTGGACTACTGAGCTTCGCCGTTTGCGCAATCGTGTGCGTAAGAAGAAAACCCAATACTTCTACGTGACATGGAAATACTCTACGTGGAATGCCTAACGTCGTGCTACCGTGACTACGTCATTCGTGTGCAAGCTAACTTGAAGGAAGATCCAAATGGTTTCTGGTCTCTTGTGAAAAACCGAAAGAAGCAGAACTCGATTCCGTTAAATGTTCAGTACAACGAATACAGTGAACGAGGCAGCTGATCTGTTTGCAGAGTTCTTACAGTACGTGTATTGCACCGCATTCTCTGTAAGTATATCTGAAAGCGTCAGAAACATCCAACCAGTTGAAATGCAATTACCACCGATCACAATTACTCGGTATGAGGGGGTACTTAGGGTCTTGATACCAAAGGTGCCGGTGACGTTGTTCGTAAGGCTTGCTTCATTTAGAATTGGAACAAACTTTTGCTCATATTGTGGCGCTCCTGGTGGACGGATTTGGTAGTTCTTGGCGCCCACGTGTCGGGAATTTTGTCAGCTTTGCGTATGTATTTTTCACATTCCGCAAATCGACTGTACTTTGTAAACAATCAACATGGAAGCTGAAAGAAGGGAAAAAATTGTGCACAGTTATTTGGAAAATCCATTGTGGTCTGCATCTAGGCTAGCTAAGCAGCTGAAATTGCCCAGAAATACCGTATGGCTTGTTATCAAACTGTATAAGGAAACATTGACGACGATTCGGAAGCCTCAAGCCAATCGTCGGAGTGGAACTGTCGACCGGAAACTGCGTGGTAAGATTTTGAAGACGATTAAGAGGAATCCCAATCTGTCGGCCCGTGATTTGGTCAGAAAATTCGGTGCTGCCCATAGTACCGTGAGGAGAACTCGACTCCGGGAAGGAATCAAGTCGTATCGAGCTAGCAAACAGCCAAATCGGACCATAAAACATAATAGTGTGGCCAAAATCCGTGCTCAGAAGCTACACGACCAGGTGCTGACCAAGTTCGACGGGTGTCTTCTGATGGACGATGAAACCTATGTCAAGGCTGAGTTCGGGCAAATCCCAGGTCAAAAATTTTACTTGGCAACGGCTCGGGGGGATGTTCCAGTCAAATTTAAATTTGTTTTTGCCGACAAATTTGCACGAAAATTCATGATTTGGCAGGGCATTTGCAGCTGTGGCAAAAAAACGAAAGTTTTCGTTACAAATAAATCAATGACGTCGGAACTATACCAAAAAGAGTGTCTCCAAAAACGAATTTTGCCTTTCATTCGATCCCACGACCAACCCGTAATGTTTTGGCCAGATTTGGCAAGCTGTCATTACAGCAAAGTAGTTCAAGAATGGTATGCAGAGAAAGGGGTCCAGGTTGTTCCGAAAAACCTTAACCCACCAAACTGCCCCCAGTTCCGCCCTATTGAGAAATACTGGGCAATCATGAAGAGGAGACTCAAGGCAAAGGGAAAAGTTGTCAAAGACATCAATCAGATGAAGACCTGGTGGAATAAGATAGCTAAAACGATGGACAAAGAAGGTGTGCGCCGCCTAATGAGCCGTGTTACAGGAAAAATTCGAGAATTCCTCCGAAACCGTGACGAATAATTTTATCCGTATTTTTTCTTAAAAGTATGAAGAAAACGCTACATTTGTATAAAAAAAGATCTTGAATTCAATAATAAATAACTGAAATACAGGCAATTGTTTTTGTTCCAATTCTATCTGAAGCAAGCTTTATCGTCCGAAAAATATAACGAAAAAAACAAAGTGATCAACTTACCTGTCGGATCGGAGACTGAACTGGAAGGAACTGATAGACGCAACTGGCTGGTTAACGAGTATTATGTTGAGACAAATTTAAAGAAAAAAAACGAGCACCACATTATCCGACAGCAAACAACATATTCTTGCATATTCTTGCTCATCAATTTTTTTCACTTACCGGCACTATAACGGACACAGGATGGCGACGCGAAAGCACTGAGTTGATAAAAACGGATTAATTGTTTGATAATTCATGAAAAATTTAACACTTTCTTAAAATTTTCACAATTCTACCTCCGAACGCGAACGACGCTGCAACATGATTGTGCACGTTTTGACAGATACACGTAGCGCTTGCAGTGGTCATGATTTCTGGCTCATGAAATGGGTTGCGCTGAATCATGACATTGGCCATTTCGGTTTTGCATTCATGTTTTCATAAAGGAATACAACTTCTGGTAACAATGCTGTCGCTGTGCAATTTACTGGACCTCATAAGGCGAAAACGACTTGTAAATTATTGATGGCAGTTAACGATCACTCTAGTGTGAACTGTCAGCATGTGTGGCACAGAAGATTTGGCTACCTTGATCCTGAGGCTCTGGGCGAGATGCTAAAGAAGAACCTTGTGACTGAATTGAAGGCGTACGATTGCGTACTGTAACTGTACAGAAAGCTGTTTCCAAAAACTGTTGAACGTAAATCAGGACGTCCTGTACCTGGCGCAGATCGACGTTTGTGGGTCGATAAAAAATACATCAGTGTCTGGTTATCGACCGTTAGTGATAATCATGGCTGGTTCTGCGTCTAACTACTTCTGTGAATAAGGGAAATAGTTCCAGAAAAGGTACAGTAGTACGTGGCGTCAAACACAGTTCTGACGAAAACCGAAAGCCATTCGACCTGACCAGGATTATGAGTACACCGGAAACGAGCTGAAGCAATCCTAGCAGAAAGCTGTGTGCTGTTCGACGCTAAGCTACCGGTTTTGACTGGGCTGAAACCGTAAGTACTGTTATATATTCACAGGGCAGACTACCATCGAAGTCAGTTCCCAAAACACCATTCGAGGTCTGGAGTGGTACAAAGCCGGACGTAGCGCAATTGAATACTTCGTAATAACATACGTCCTCGTTCCTAGAGTCGCAAGCAGAAGAAACTTACTGCGAATAAACGTAAGTTAATTGGATACTCGTGGGACCATAATGCGTATGTGCTGGCGAACATTTCAAATTTGGTCTTCAAAAGCGTTTCTTCAATGCTTTGCCATTCTACATTCTGGCGATTTTGAAAACAATCGTTGCTTCTCTGATGGACATCTCATTCGACGAAACCTTGTTGATAGCCGCTGGCATGCTCTCCATGCACCATCATAGCTTTTTCTAGACCATGGTCCTTAAAACTGTTTGATTTTACCTGTGATTCTAATAAACCTATCAACATATTTCACTGTCCAACACAGGGAGACGGATCATCGTTCGGTACTGGGCAGAACTTGTGGTTTTCAACGATTTTAATTTCAGTTCTCTTTCTGCTTTAGATTGGTACGGATGAATGTTCATTCGCGCGATAGCCTTCTTCTCTACAGAATTGTAAATAATTTGCATTGTTCTTTTTCCATCAACCATGTCGCTTTTGTTATAGCAGCAATGTTCGTTCAAGGATTGAATGCGAAGCTTGATGAAATTGAAGCTGCACATAGGATAGTAGAAGAAAAGTCCTGTCAAGTTCAAGTCTGAGCGGTCTATGTTGCACGAGCTGACCGCCAACTCTGACGAGCTGGTATTCCATTATGGGAATGGAAAAAAGGTTAAAGTACACATGTCGCATGCCCAGGATCACATCTGCTATGTACGAGTATACCAGTATCCCAACCAGGAAATCGTTACGGTGTTGTCAAAATATGGACTCGTGAAACGAGTTCGGGCAGGAGCATATAGACTGATTCTCTATAGCAACTCAGGAGCATCGTATTCAGATAAGAGCAGCTTGTCAACGAATACAGATTACGCGACATTCCTTCGTTTAGCCAGAGTATCCAGCATGCGACAGCGATCGGCGTATACAGTTTAACGGATCACTCTATGGAAGGTGGCGCAAAGCATATCTCTGAATCAACTATAGAAAAGGGCCTATCAACAATTGTAAACAAACACTTCTAAGCCCTTTTTCTCGCAAGCAGTTGGCTATACACGCAAACTTACAGAATCGTCGTGTAGGGGAAACGTTCCCCTACATGATGATGGTATTAGATTGCGTAGGTGGCCTACGCTTTGTGAGGAACTAGGCTCAGAAGTGTTTGTTTACAAATGTTGATAGGCCCTTTTCTATTGTTGATCCAGATCTTACGAATCTGCGTTTCACAGCTTCAAACCGCGAACTCCATACAGCCTGGTACGGGTTCCTTACAGCAGATGCAAACTCAAGAATAGAGAGTACCAGCGAGCAGTAAAGAGCTTTGAAACACAGCGGATCACTCATTGGAGATTTTAAACATGAACCCAAGAGGGCGATTGGCTTTATCAATGGTACCTGAGAAGTGGCGAGTAAAGGTTAGCTTTTCGCTCAATACAACTCCAAGGTCTTTAACAGGATGAACCCTAACTATAATTTAGAAGAAAAATTAGTAATCTCCATTTAATTCCAACTACCTTTGCTTATCTTCGACAGATACGCGTATTTCGTCTACAATGTGCAGACTTCTTCAGTGTCTCGTACTAATAACTCGACATTGTAGACTCGACATTGTGCACATTGTAGACGAAATACGCGTATCTGTCGAAGATAAGCAAAGGTAGTTGGAATTAAATGGAATTACTAATTTTTCTTCTAAATTATAGTTACAAGTATTCCACTAAACAGCTCAAACCCTCTAGGATTTAGGATGAACCCGTTGAAGTGGAGATCCAGCAATAGTATAATCAAACTGGATAGCATTATTCGTTCGACCAAAACTTATTACGCAACATTTTGAGCTGCTCAGAACCATCATATTTCGCACGCACCAATTGCTGAATATTTCAAGAAATTTCTGTAGTTCATAGTCGGCTTCGAACAACTAGATACATTTTTAGGTCATCTGCATACAACAACAGAAAACCTCCATTTAGCAATATGAGGGAAACATCGTTTACAAAAAGCTAGAACAGCAATGGTCCTTGGGGAACTCCGGAATGGTTCGAAAAATAGTCCGATGAATTGTTTCCAATACTGACAGATACTCGACGTTGCACAAGGTAAGATCGAAGTCAGGTGCAGAAAGCAATGGAACAACAGAGCACTTATCACTGGAGTGATAAGTTGAATAGCAGAGAAAGTGGAGTAGCTAAAATGTCGGAGCATTTTTTCAAAACAGCAGAAGGAATCACGCTAGGTCCAGGATTAAAGGACTTTTTGGTCTTGCGTATCGCCGAAAGAACTACCTGAACGTCGGCAACAAAGACATCCATGTTAATAACATCGGTAGGTACTTCTCGCAAGGCACTTTCAATATCAGCTTGAGATGGTTAATCGCTTGAAAATTCACCCAAGAAGCGTCTTGCAAAAAAGCTGCATTTCCCCTCAGTAGTCCGTGCACCGTCTCTATCGAGAAACACACATGCCGGGAGTCCAGTTTCCTTCCTCTAAGAGTTCACGAACGACCAAAATTTCTTCGGATGGCGTTTCCTTGTGTGCGATGTACATAATATTTATAGCGGTAGAGACACATCGAATGGCAAAACCGCGAAGAGCCCTAGCGCGCACTCGTTTCATGTTGCGTAGAAGAGCATTAGCCCACGGAGGTTTTCTCGGAGTTTGGCACTTTGGTATAGCTGCCAAAACACTCATACGCAGCAAATAGCTAAAGCGGTCAACAGCTGATTCAATATCAAGGTCACCCAAAACATTCCAGTCGATACGGGATATGCAGTGTCGAAGCAGTTGGAAATCAGTTTTGCGAAAATTGAGTCGAGGGGTGCTTACAGGTTCATCAAAATGGAGATTCGTATTTAAGATTTCGTATGCAATTGATAGCAAAGATGAACCGAAGAAAATGGACACCCGTGATCGCGCGTTGTGAAAGTTCGCCGCATTCATGTAAACGGGGATACGTAAACAAAAAGAGACGGCTAAAATTGCAAAAGAACAAGAAGGAGGTATCTTAAAATCACCCTAAGAAAGAAGAAGAATCCTAGTTTGTTTAAGAAATAGTTGTTTTTTTGTGTAACCTACAAAAATTGTCTATGGCTCCGTAAAGCTAACGCAATTGACCCGTACAAATAAATGAACTGGTAAGAAAAAACGAATTCAATTTCTTTGCTGAAAAATCAATTAAGGAAGCTTACCCAAGTAGGTTTCAGTGGTAAATACAGAATTTTCACTGCTTAAATGATCCGGTAATGCTGTTCTGAAACTAAGCTGAAACACGACATCTCGACTGCCCAAAGTGAAAACAAACAAAATTGACGTGTCTCGTCATGCATGTTTCTTATTTCTTTTGCTTTCATCATATTCGTGATTCAAATGTATAGTTGTAACTATGAAAATCTTGGCTTCAAAATCATGTTTATTACTTATTTCGTTTCTATTTATTTTTCTTCTTTTTCTTCTTTTTCTTCTTTTCTAATGTTTTGAACATTTAATCACTGTCGCGCCGAGTGTTCTTTCGTGTATAAAGCACCCCTCCTCAAGAAAACTCAAGAACGAACCAATAGAGATAAAACTTAATCAAGTGGAATAAAGAGCCGAATCTGAACGTATCTAGTAGAAATCGCCGTGAGATCAATCCTGTTGTTAATATGCCACATAAATAAATAGTTCAAACAAACTAAACCCAACTTAACGAAGCCCAATAAAAACAAACGACGGTTACAAACAAAACCATTATACAACAAGACAACAGTATGATACGAAAGGACAACAGCTTGATGCAACATTTTACAACACTGGAAGAACTTCATGACTCACAAACCTCCAAACAACAACTTAAACATCAAAGAACTTTGGGAAAAACGACACATCACAAGACGGACAAAAATACATGACAAATCGAACCCTTTTCAAACCCTCTCATATAGCTTCCTGAACACGATTGCCAATGTACGTCTTGTGAACTGCCTTTGAAGGATTTTGAAATCTATTCTATCCAAGGCCTAGCATAGAGGTTTCAACGCTATTCAGCGTGCAGCTAGTAACCTATACAACAAAACCAAAGATAAGCATCAGGACTCCACTGAATCAAGTTTATCCCCGTATATACACTGATTCCACCATAATTGATCGCGCTTCTTTTGTTTCAATGCTTCCACGCGCGTTGAGTATTCAAATATTTCCATTACGAAATACCCTCTAATTTTGGACGAGCATTTTGGACATTATCTAAAAAATGCTAAGAACATGTTTCGTAAGTTGATGAACAATAATAATATTGAATATTGGGCAGAATGTCTTCATGATAAAGTAAAAGAAAAGAAGAACAAATTCGTAAATTCAGAAAGTTTGGAATCATTGATTAGGAAAATAGTTGTTATCGCTAGCAACGATTCGGTCAACAACAAGCTGGCGCATGAGACCGTGAAGAAGGCTGAAAAATAGTTTGTCGTAACTGATTAAACCACCCAGAAATACTTGTCATAAAGCTCAAACAAATTTGTCATATCATTTTGAAAGAAGTCTTCTCCTGTGGCTCTCGTTTCTACATTAATCCAGGATAATAACAATAAGAAACACAAATGAACATGCCAAACAGCAAACAAGCTGCCTCCCTGACATACATATCGCAAACATAACCCATTAATTCAAATACCAATATGATTACGAATCAACTTTCCATCACTATCATTTACGTCGGCTTGTGCGGAGCAGCTATAGATAGTTGAAGGTCATGCTACTCCCATAGGAAAGTAAGTACATGCTTTCCTCCTGCGTCCACAATCTGCGTGTTATACTTTATACTGACGCTGTTGCTCAATCTGCCGGACGATAATTTTCTCCACTTTTGCCTCTTGACAGTTGCACTTTCATACACGCATATACAGGTTGCGTTTAACCATAAAACCTCCCAACTTCATCTGCCTGTATGCACTTTATAGTAGTTCGTTTAGTGTTTGTGTGTCGATACATTCTTGACCGCACACGTGTGTGTCGTACTCCGTTCTGGTTGACATATGCAACTGGCCTGAGTCGCGGGTGTTGCAAATTTCATTTCCATCATACACGGTCAGCGGCTCGACAGTCGCTGCGAGTACTAACTAACATTCAAATGCATCAACCCACTAAGACGAGAAGCGTTTGACGCTCACTCGGACTAACCCATCCGGTGCGGTACTTAGTCACTTTCCTGCTTTTAAGATCTAGTAAAAAAAGAGCCAATGTTCTAGCCAAAGATGTGAAAAGGAGTTGTGTGGAAAATGAAAACAATGCTTCATTTCGATTACTCATGGATTAGAATTGATACGCGCCTCACGAGGAGATCAGATGGCAACGGGTTTCGGGGCTGCTATGTTATCCGTGAGAAATCGAATGTCAATGTCATTATTTAGCTTTCGTTCATAGTCCCTTTCGACGTGGATGCCCATGTAAAATCGACTGGGAGAGCGTTGCGGACTCTATTAGTCGATAGTTTTCGCTCACAACATCTGCGAGCACTGTAGTAGTAGTGTAATGAAAATATAGGTGAACATAACCATGCACATGAGTGCTATTTTTTAATTCATTCATTCGATTGATTGTAGTTACACTCTCACAGCCAATCGGTTTCAGCGGAGAGAAAAATAAATTATCGCATGTTTTTACACATGCCCCCCAGTTACAACAGTATAACTAGCCGACTTTGACACTGTGGGCTGAGCAAATGCAATTATGTTGATTAGCTCTCATATTATAGAACAATTTTAACATATGAAATGCCTAAGTGCAACCTTCATTCCTATCCGTCAAAACAAATATAGAGCGATACAAAAGCAGCGCCTAAGAAGAAGAAGTGTGATGAAATGGAGCAGCTATATTGTTCTCATAGAAGACTGTATCGTTCTTATAGAAGAAACATAACGAATCCCGCAAGGGCTTTGTGCCGTCAGCCGAAATGAAGAGAGCGAAAGTGAATGAAAACCAGGATTTCTACTTCTTTTAATATTACTCAACCATGACAAAATGAACAGATCGAATAAAAGTAGAAGTAAAGTTAATTAGGATTTAATGAAAGCATCTGGAACTTCTATCTCATTTTTCTCATTTCCTATCAAATGTTAGATACATCTGTTTGAAAAGTTATGCTTGAGTTATTTGTTTATTTGTATTGTGTATGCTGTGCTTCAAATCTAGAAATCTAGATTTAGATTTATTAGTAAAATGTAAGGTTAAATAACAGCTAACAAATCAAAGGTGCTTCCCACGATATTTGCCATTAGTTCAGCAATCAACAGCTAAATGTGGTAAGGTGTAACCCTGAATAAACGTTATTATTACTTCAAGATTTCATCATTGCTTGTATATTGTAAGAAAATTACCTTCGTTATCTATTCGTTAGCTATTCAGTTCTCTATAGTTGTACGTTGTACGTATAGACGGTAGTAGATTTTAACAAATTTAGGTTTAATTTTCATCCAAACCATTTAAATTCCGTTTGACACATTTAATGTATGTTTACTATTGCGTTGACTGACACATTCAATGTATGTTTTACTGTTGTGTTGACTTGTGTTTTAAATGTTAAGATAGCAGCGCATAGGCTGGCCACTCGACATGTGATATCCAGACGACCGGGATGCCAGTTCCTACCGTATTCTGAACCATAGCACAGTGGGCAAGAACTGATGAAAACTAAGGAAAATATCTGTAACTTTTGTCGCTTTTAAGCCCGTAAACAAGGCCATTTCTGCTTGAAAATTGTCTGGGAAATCGAATGGAGTTAGTTTCAATCACCGCACGGATATGGTTGTAGAGTTATAGAGCTTATTTTACCCCACTTCCCTTTATATTCTTGAATAATTTATAGATATCTTTGCACGGAGAGGCTCAAGATAAACAAAATAGTACTAATCCCATGTGAAATTTTCTGGAAAATCGAATAAAAGCTGTTTTAACTACCGCACAGCTCTGTGAACGAATATATGGCTGGTTTTACCACACTTCCCTAGTATTCTTGAATAGTTTTTAGATATCTTTGCTCGGAGTTGCTCAAAATAAACTAAATAGTGCTAATCCCATGTGAAATTTCCTGGAGAATTTAATACAGGTTGTTTCAACCACCGCACGGCTCTGTGAACGAAGATATGGCTGGTTTTACCCCACTTCCCTGAATAGTTCATAGATATCTTTGCTCGGAGTCGCTCAAGATCAACAAAATAGGACTAGTCCTATGCAAAATTTTCTGGAAAATCAAATACAGGTTGTTTCATCCACCGCACGGCCCTGTGAACAAAGATATGGCTGATTTTACCCCACTTCCCCTCGTATTATTGAATAGTTTATAGTTATCTTTGCTCGGAATCGCTCAAGATCTAGTACTAGTACTAGTTCTATGTGAAATTTCCTAATAATTAAATAGAAGCTTACATTAATTGTTATGTTATGTATTCTCCGTGCGAGGAGTAACGATTATGATGTAGAAGGAGATGTTCGCTCATCACCATGAGGCACCAAGAGTGAACAACAATGTTTTTGGCTCGAATGAAAGATGTGAAGAGAAAGTGTTGAAAGTTCCGCCAGAGTGCGGCAGGTAGGAAAATTAACAGATGTTTTTGAAAATTGAGCGAAAGGGCATGTATCCAATGGTACTCGAACCATGGACGTCAATCTTTGCCTAACATCCCACTGCGGGGTAGGTTGTAGCGACGGAACAAGTCAGCATGGTGATGAGCGAACATCTCCTTCTACATCATAATCGTTACTCCTCGCACGGAGAATACATAACATAACAATTAATGTATGTAAACCCATAAATGGTGGTAACCATTAATTATACTGGTGGGGACCAGTATCGCATCGCTTCACGATGTTTCTCTCCGAGGTCTCTACGTTGGAGACGACGAGAAAAACATTAAGTGATCGTCAGTCGTTGCGAATCAAAACAAACCCAAAAAAGGAGATAGTTCCTCTCCCATGTGCGCATCAGTAAACAGAGTGCACACAATAGATCACTAAGAATAAACTATACAAGCCACAGTGGTACATGAGCGTCTTTCCATGCGTCAATTTTTGCCTGTTGAAGTGGCGGACTTGTTCCGTCGCTACAACCTACCCCGCAGTGGGATGTTAGGCAAAGATTGACGTCCATGGTTCGAGTACCATTGGATACATGCCCTTTCGCTCAATTTTCAAAAACATCTGTTAATTTTCCTACCTGCCGTACTCTGACGGACCTTTCAACACTTTCTCTTCACATCTTTCATTCTAGCCAAAAACATTATTGTTCACTCTTGGTGCCTCATGGTGATGAGCGAACATCTCCTTCTACATCAAATAGAAGCTGTTTAAATTACCGCACAGCTCTGTGAACGAAGATATGGCTGGTTTTACCCCACTTCCCCTAGTATTCTTGAACAGTTTATAGATATCTTTGTTCGGAGTTGCTCAAAATCAACAAAATAGTGCTAATCCCACGTGAAATTTCCTGGAAAATTGAATACAGGTTGTTTCAACCACCGCACGGCTCTGTGAACAAAGATATGGCTGATTTTACCCCACTTCCCCTTGTATTATTGAATAATTTATAGTTATCTTTGCTCGGAATCGCTCAAGATCAACAAAATTGTACTAGTCCTATGTGAAATTTCCTGAAAATTGAATAGAAGCTGTTTAAATTACCGCACAGCTCTGTGAACGAAGACATGGCTGGTTTTATCCCACTTCCCCTAGTATTCTTGAACAGTTTATAGGTATCTTTGTTCGGAGTTGCTCAAGATCAACAAAATAGTGCTAATCCCACGTGAAATTTCCTGGAAAATTGAATACAGGTTGTTTTAACCACCGCATTGCTCTGTGAACAAAGATATGGCTGATTTTACCCCACTTCCCCTTGTATTATTGAATAATTTATAGTTATCTTTACTCGGAATCGCTCAAGATCAACAAAATTGTACTAGTCCTATGTGAAATTTCCTGAAAATTGAATAGAAGCTGTTTAAATTACCGCACAGCTCTGTGAACGAAGATATGGCTGGTTTTATCCCACTTCCCCTAGTATTCTTGAACAGTTTATAGATATCTTTGTTCGGAGTTGCTCAAAATCAACAAAATAGTGCTAATCCCATGTGAATTTTGAACTTATGCATAGCCTGGCGCACCCCAGTATATTTTATTTCTGAGTGGACCACCTTAGCATAGCTGATTTTGTAAACAAAGAGAGGAAGTAAGATACTTGAAGTTAAATATTTGAAACTCTTAGCACTTTCATGCAGACTAGGGACACTAACACAATAAATAACACTTCCCTTACATGATGGCAATGCAATTTCCCTGAGAGTGTCCCATGTTGAAATTCCAGGCATAAAAGTCCCACTACGACATTTCTTAAGAGATCTTAGAAAACAAAATTGATTTAAGTTTACAACATTCTTTGTAGGAACTACTCGACACTCAGCATTGATAAAGGGCTTATATGTAAACTTGAACAATGACTTTGACATGAAAACATTGAAATTAAATTTTCTATATAAGCCACCATTTGCATTTGATAGAACTGTGTTTTAAATGATGATATGGTGACAAAAAATAATCAGAATCATGGTAGGAGCATAAACACATGGCATGTGTATTTGAAAACGTAAATTCTATCGCCAACGATCCATCAATACATCATGCAGGGCGACTGATATGCCTAGAATTTTCTGCTGCAAGGCAAGATTCTACGCATATCAGCCCCACTGAATATTTTACCTCGTACTTTACATACAAAAATAATCTTATTGTTTGTAATACCATAGATTCCATAGAAACTCAGCGATATCTTCAAATGTCACTTAAAATTTGTGGGTTTTACCACGAATCTTACCAGCCCTTCACAATAGTGGCGCAGAACTTAAAACGCTTTTTTCTCAACTACAACTTTTGCAACATGGGACAGTTATGCGTAGAACGGCAGTATGGCTCTATATCATAGCGGAAAATTATCGCTTGCAAGTTATAAACTAGCTATCACTACATAGTATAGGTGATCTTATGAACTAGGACATAGTTTTCTAGCATATAGTGCACTATATACTAGAAATAACTGCCGTGTGGCGACACCTTTACTTCCCCCTAATAATTTTGTGAGGGGGTACACAAAATTATTCGTCTCTGGCCCACAGCGAAGCCGTGTGTGATGATGATGCCAGAGCAAAAAAAAAAGAATAACATTAACATACAGTCTCACCAAGTGACACATACTCGCCCCTGTTCGCTGATACTATAGAGAGAAAGAGTAGGTTAGCTGTACTGAGAAAATAGTGGAAAATTCTATTACTTTGTTCCCAACCAGAGGCAACCATTCGTCAAATTGCGTTCATTGAAATCGGTGTAACTAGAACTTTTTGTTTCACTTTCGGTTAACGTACAGCTAACTCTTGGGAACGGTTAGGGCACGGTTGCGGATGTAATAAAAAGGTGCCACATGTGACGTGTTTTGATTGCCTACTACAGAAGCACTTGAATCTGCAACGGAACGTAACAGCGGCAGCTAAGCTATACGATATGATAGAGGAAGGGTGATATAATCACAGAAGATTGCCGTCTTTCATAAAGAAATTTTCTTCCCGTGCTGACGTAGTGTAGGTTATTTCTAGCAAGAAATTGGCATCGCTCAAGGAAAATTCCTGTATTATCCAAAACTAGAAAGTCTTGCCAGTTATCAATAATAATGTCACTTTGATATTTTGATACCGATATGACAATAATCAGCATCATTTTTTTTTCTTTCTTTCAGACACGAATGACTAAAATCCAGACTAATCCGGCTCGATGAGAATAGCAAAATAAAAACAAATACAGAAAAGGCCGACTTCTGCACTCAGGCTCCCGACCGAGTTCAAGCATTCATCCTACAACATTACAAACATCAGTCGACGAGATCAACGTGAAGAAAAAAAAAAGAGTAGAGGAGTATCAACAACAAAGCATTGGAGCTCATGAGAAAAGCAGAAAAAGAGCAACAAATGTGTGTGCATATGTGTGAAGTGTAGTACACCTTGCATGCGAGTGAGGTGGGTTAAAGGAAAGTGTGGTGCATCGAGCGCATCGAGAAGAATAAGCATAGTGAAAAATAAGAGAGCCCCCTGTGTCATAACAAAGAAAAATAGTGCAGTGAGAGCGAGCGAGTAGTTGATGGAAATTGAAAAATAAAGGTGCGTGCGTGTATGCGATTGATTAAAGGCAGTAGAAGAAAAGCTGCGTATAGTATACAGGAATAAAAGAAAATTGAAGCAGCGTGATACGTGCAACATAGAAGATTGTTGTATTCGAAAAAGAGAAGAATGTGTGTAGTTTTCCAGTGCTGCGGAACAAGTGATTATTGAATAAGCAAAGGAAAAAAAGGGATGAAGCTGCCCAGAAAATTGCGTTCCTAAAAAGTTAAATCGTCAAATTTTCAAACGGAATATCATAAAATAGCTATCATTGAGAGAAAGGTGAGTTCTGCAATAATAAGTATATGCATTCATAATATCTCGAGTAAAACTGGTTTATTACAATGATAAATGATCTTTTAGAATCCAACGATCCAAACTCATGATCCTTAAAGGTCAATTATTTCTTCATGTTTAACGTTCTTCTGCATATTTTAAAATCCTACACTGCCGTTTTTTTAACTTACTCGTTTATTTGTGAGGTTCAAGTGCCATAGGCATAACGGAGCCGAGTTCTTTTTCATTTTTATAATGACAATCGTTGGCGATAGAATTTACGATTTCAAATAGACATACCATGTGCATTATTGTTTATGCTCCTATCATTATTCTGATTATGTTTTAACACCATATCATCGTTAGAAACACGGTTCTATCAAATGCAAATGGTGGCTTATATAGACAATTTAATGTCGATGTTTTCATGTCAAAGTCATTGTTTAAGTTTGCATATAAGCCCCTTATCAATGCTGAGTGTCGAGTTGTTCCTACAAAGAATGTTGTAAACTTAAATCAATTTTTTTTCTACGATCTCTTTAGAAAAGTCGTAGTGCGACTTGTATGCCTAGAATTTCAACATGGGACAATCTAACTTGATGTTTTTTTGATACAAACTCAGAACAAAGTATATATTTTTTGTTTGTATCCAATAGTATAGTTAAAAAGTTAAGCATATATTGAAAAAGCTGCAATTTGACCAAAAGCAACGTGGGACAGTTATGCGTAGAACGGCAGTACATTTGACTAAATTTGTTTGTGATCCATTGTAACACAAACTAGATAGCATAGCAATGACGTTTGCATACATCGTGGATGGAAATTAAGTAATAATTCGTAGAAGACATTGCATGTCACCATGAAACGGAACTAGAAACCAGAGGAAACCGACGTTAGCTAACAGTTACTCACGTTATTGAAAAAAAAAAAAATAACCGAAACATTCGAAACGTGCCTTGCTCGATAGCAAAACAATGCACAATAAAGCATCGACACAACCCTTCACAGCCAATGCTCAAAGCAAACTTTTTTTTCGAAAACTTTTTTTTTCAACAACCGCACTCCACAATCCACTTCACTACTGCAACTAATATCCGCACCAATCAAGTAGAAGCTTCTGAACAACAATCCACGCTAATCCACCCAACTACAATGTGGAACGGTATAGACAAGCACGGAACAGGCAAAATTCTATTCTTCGAAGGAAAAAGTGCCACATGGAAGATCGAGACCACGAAGCAATGGAAGCATTTTACCCTGCTAACGACACTCACAAATTCTTCGAGAAGTTGAGAAGCTCGCGCAAAGGCTACGTACCGATATGTGCAGAGACCTGGAAGGCAATATTCTCACAGGAGAGTGTGAGGTGATTGAAAGGAGGAAGCAGTATTTCGACTAGCACATGAATGGCAATATTACAGTGAACGAAAGTGGCACGGCAATAAATCTAGGAAAACGCGCAAAAGATGACAGGATCCCGACCCCAACCCTTCAGGAAGTTTAGGAGGAAATTGGTCGGTTGAAAAACAACAAAGCTCCTTGTGTTGACTAACTACCATGCCTATCATTGGAAAAGATTTCGTGGGGCAATACCAAGCTCGATTCTTGGGTGCCCGTGCTACTACGGTCCTGGTTTTTGCGTTTCGGCAATTGACAGAAATGTCGCGAATATAACGTGCCCACGTACCATCTTTTCATTGATTCCAAATCAGCTCAATCGATCGAGACCAGTTATGGCAGATTATGCACGAACATGCGGATTTCCGGAAAAACTGACGCGGTTGGTCAAAGCAACGATAGATCGGGTGATGTGTGTCGTCCGAGTATCAGGGACACTCTCGATTCCCTTCGAATCTCTGAGAGGGTTACGGCAAGGTGATGGATTGTTGTGTATGTTGTTTAACATTGCATTGGAGTGTGTGATACGAAGAGCTGGGATAGACACGAGTGACACGATCTTCAGGAAGTCTGGGTCCAACTATTTGGGTTCGCCGACAACGTTGATATAGTAGCACGTAACTTTGAGACGATGGCGGACATGTACATCAGACTTAAGGCTGAAGCTGGTAGGATTAGGCTCATGATTAATGCAATGAAAGCAAAACACATGAAGGGAAGAGGTTCATGAGAAGACAATGTTAGCCTCCTACCACGAGTTCAGACCGACGGTGATGAAATCGAGGTAGTAGCCGAATTCGTGTATCTGGGCTCATTGACCGTCGATAATGACTGACACCAGCCGAGAAATACAAAGGCGCATATGGCTGGACATTGTGAGTACTGTGGACTCTGAAGGACGATCGAACAAAGTTCGCTGAACTACAAAGTTGACCATCTACAAGACATTAATTAGACCGGTAGTTCTTTGCGGCCACGAAACATGGACATGGCTAGTGGAGGACCAACGCGCTTTTTGTGTCTTTGAACGGAAGGTGCTGCGTACGATCTACGGTGGAGTGCAGATGGAAGACGGAACGTGGAGTAGGCGAATGAACCGCGAATTGCATCAGTAGGTGGGAGCACCTCCTATCGTACACATCGCTAAAATCGCTCGACTACGATGGGCTGGGCATATCGTAAGAATGTCGGACGACAGCCCTGTTAAAATGTCCAATCAATCGCAATGTTTTGTGATATAGTAGACGGATTATTATAATATAAGATAACTCAATGCAGATGTCTTTCAAATTTGGGAGATCGACAGGCAATCGGTGGAGACTCACCTGGTACCTCATAGCAAGATGCTTAGAGGCGGTCCGGAAGATTTGATGAGCTACCTCCCGCCACTGTTTAGCCGTGATAAATCAAAGAGAAAGTCGATGAATAGTTCAAATGAGTTCGAATCTAATAAGATTATTATTGCTAGTATCTTGTGTAACTTGATAAATTTTATTATGTATACTGATGTCTACAAATTCGATTCTATTCAAATCGAAAACGTCTGGAGTTGGTCAAGAAGGTTAAAGGCGGTGTTATTCCAAAACATGCCATTGTTGATCAGTATTATATTGCAATATAATGGGTAAAGTTATCAATGAAATCTGGATTATCGGTTTGATATAAATAGAGTTTTATTTTGTATGAGAATATATTGGACACGATGTAGTATTAAAAAGTAAAGAATGAAAAATTATCCAAAGATATAGTCATGTCTTGTCACACAATCCAAAAGTTCTGGCCAAATTGTTCACGCTGATGGCTGTCGATCAAGTTCTTGAAAAAAACTTGCAGTCGCGCCTGAACCTGTAAAGCAGCCGCACGGTTTCACAAAATTGTGCCTGCCACATATTTATAAAACAAACAAATTATATAACTTTCCTTATGTTCACTTTATTCAATTTCATTACCATACACAAATGCAGGAACTTTCCTTCTAACACTACTCATAAGATATTGTACAACGTTTGGACCAAATGTTTTTTTGAGTGTCGAAATCCACTTTTGAGAAGTACCGGTCTAATTAATGTCTTGTATATGGTCAACTTTGTAGTTCGGTGAAATTTGTAATTTGCACTACGGCGTACAGGCTACCCTACGGTAGGGACAGGAGTTACTGGACAAGAAGCTAATGATCGCAGCAGGATTTAGTTTATACCAATGGTATGCATTGCCCAGTCTCGGTTGTCACCAAAGGGTCACTCCGCTTTCCGCGCGAAAAAATTGCATGCCAAATCATGCTTCCTAACTTGCTCAGAAACATCGAACTCATGATGGGCAGTAAAGCATAGGAGCCCCGGATATTTTCCGAAAGTCTGCTTTTACATAAGTCTCGTCATCCATACCGAGGCAATACGGTTTGGTCAACAGCTGGGTGTTGAGCTTCCTTGCTTCCTTCCGTATTCTGCCGTTTATCGCGATTCGGCGTCTTTGGATACCTCTTGAAAACTTTCACTACCCGCTTGTGATCCTTTACACGATACGAAGATCCGGTTTGGCCACATTCTTTCCGATCAACGGCCAAACATCCGTTATACCGATTTAAAAAACGAGTTACCGTAGATTGTACTATTCCCAACTTCCTGCTGATGGCACGATGAGAGAGATCCGGATTTTCAGGTACGCACTTCCTTTAGTGTTTGCGCCGGTGCTGTTCTTCCGTTTCTTGTGTCACAATGGACGACGAAACATACCACTTGAAGACTTTAAACAGCTTCCGGGTTTGGTTTTTATACTGCAATATGAAGGAACGCCGTTATGAGCATTTTCCGGACAAAGAAGGTGTCAAAATTCCAGAAGAAGTATTTGATTTGGTCGGCCATAAGTAGTTGTAGTCCAAAATCTAAAAGTTTCGTCCTACCTGACACTATCAATAAGGATGTGTACGAGAAAGAATGCGGCTGCCTACGTTTATCCACTACTTCCAGCTCTTTTTTGGCCTCTTGTCACTATGCGAAATTCGTCCTGTAATGGTACAAGGTACAAGAGGTCAAATACGTGCCAAAAACAGCCAATCCACCAAACTGTCCAGAACTTTGCCCAAAAGAGAAGTACTGGGCTATAGTTAAGCGGAAACTCTTCGTGAGCTAAGAATAAAGCAAATGGTACCGATGATTTGAAAAAAGAATTGTCAATACGTAGATGTAACTCTATTATCGTGAAATAAACAATCGGTTTTGGTGGATTCTGTGTAAGTTTTTTTTGCTGCTATTATTTTTGGCCATCCCAAACGAGAAATTCACACAAGTTAATAATATTTGCTTACATTCCATGACTACATTCGCTAAAAAATTTGATCAAGATACGTTCTGTATGATTAGGCGTTTATAAACAAGAAATCCCCGAAAAAACGGCAATTTAAATTTTTAAATATGAGTGGATTTACCTACTACGGTAGGGTCACCTTGGAAGTATTTTAAAAGTTTCCTTAATTTGGATGCTAGCAAAATGGTTCTCTGATATGATATGGTATCTGCTTTGAAAGCGAGTCCATAATTTCGCAACGTTTTAACGGAACATCATTCTATACCCCAACTTAATTCGACCTGAAGAGAAATAACTTATTTTCTTCAGTAACGTGAATTATTTTTGCGAAGGACTAGGAAAAGTACATAAAAGTACAGGAGTGTCATTTTTCAAGTCGCAACAATTCGAATATTCTATAAACGATTGTATAAACTCCAATGGGTTCAAATATTGTAAACATATTTAGGAGGGAACTTGTTTGAAATCGATTACGCTTTGTACAACAAAATCAATCTGTTGATACATTCTCACTTATGTTGAGTCGATTGTACCATAAACATGTTGAGCGCGATTAGATTAAGGTATAAGCACTCGTTTGTTTTGAACCTTTCTTTTTGCAATTACAATTCTGATCGCCGGCAATAACTGCTCACGTCACATGAATACATGCAACAAAGGTTGTAACTTTCAGTCATTACATTCACATAGCACCATTAACCGCTGTACTCGCCTTTCCCATATTGACCTTGTGGATCCCAATCAAGTGGCCCTCGACGGTTCGCGCCCTTGAGTTAGCTGTGTACTTGATCCAATTTCATTCACGTTCACCAACTCTAAAAGCCGACATCGACAGTTGCGTGTCTTAAAAGTCAATTTTCCTTAGAGCAGCTTTGATGTTCGGAAAATTCATCACCATGAACTGCCGTTCCGCGATTCTTTTTGGATTCAGCGGACACATTATCGACTGTTTGATGATGGACGTCGCAGTCGCCTTGAACCGCCTTGAACGAATAATTTTATTTTGAGCAGATTTGTGAGCATATCCAACACAGGCTATTTTGACTTCTTTTTCAAAATTTCCCACATCCCGCCACAGTTTACTACAGTGCTTTGCATCTACATACATATGTCGCTGTTCGATTGTTGCAGCCATTAATCAATCCGTGTCAGCGCTCTAAATCCCGCCTTCGCTGCAGGAAAGTAACGGTAGGAATGTGCCCTGTCGGTCACTTCGTAAGCTCTCTCAGATAAAGACATGACAATATTTGCGTGTCTGCTGCCCAGCTTTACTGTATTGTGTAGGGACTATTTATTTTTTCGTTTGTAATACTTTAATCATTTTCCTAAGTGACGACTGAAGTCTCAATAAGTTTGTTGGCACCTGACCAGCATGTGAATAATTCGCCTAAATAAGCTGGCATATAACTGCATATATCTATACACACAGTAGGCTGCATGCTTTTCTGCTTTGTGTACCGTGTACATACTGTCGTGTTCTGTGTCGAGTCGCGCAGATTAACTCTAGCATGCTTGTCATCATCGCAATATGCAGACTGGGAACACAGAATGAAGCACGCAGTTGTTCTTTTTTCTCATAACAACACCGTTGTTTAAGTGCTTGGCGTACGTTGTCTCTCGAAGTGATTTGCTCGGTTCAGAGCTTCTTTGGGTTCAGCGTATTAACGGTTTCAGTATCATGTTCTTGTTCTGAATTGGTTGTGACGTTACCTATAGTCAATGAGATATCCAGTCGTTTGAAGTTGCAACTAAGTTTTCAGTGGAATGTCTACTTAATGTAAGTGAACAGTTAATGTATGCTTGATTGAAGGATATTTT